>JARVGS010001283.1:20697619-20711210 GCA_031762315.1 Hypsolebias antenori
AACATGCATGTTAGGCTGATTGGTAACTCTAAATTGTCTCTAGGTGTGAGTGAGAGAGTGAATGGTTGTCTCGTTTGGCTCTATGGGTCTCTGTGATGGACTGGAGACATGGGTGTCCCCCACCTCTTGCACAGTGATGACCGGACATGGGCACCAGTGACCCCCCATGACCCAAAAAGGAAGAAGCGGGTAAAAGATAATGGATTTTTATCATTAAACACTTTGGTAGCAGCTGCTGTTTTTAAATGTGCTTTATAAATAAATTTTACTTGACAACTTTTTTTTGTAGCTATGCACCTATAACCGGCATTTAGTCTGACTTTTATTTTGACGGGCCCACTTCATGTGTTGCCCCAACTCTCTTAACTTTTTTAAAACCACGGGTCACAGTTCACTTCCTCCTCATCTCCACTGTGGCTGTGGTTTGCTCTATTGGGCGTCGCCCAGACAAATTGCTGCACTTCTTCAGATCTGCATATTGCAAACTCAAATACATGGTGAGCCTGCTATCTTGTAGCAACATTGTTCATGTTTAAAACAACCGTGTGATTGCTCACTGAAGTGTTGTTTTACCAGAATTACCAGAAAGAAAGAAAAAATAGAGTTGGGGCAACACAGGAAGTGGGCTCGCCAAAATAAAAGTCAGACTAAATACAGGTTACACATCTTTCTAATGGCTTCTGTGTTTCTTTAGGTATGTGTCCCACTGCTGACAAATGACAAAAATCATCACATGTGGCCAAATTTGATGTCTGAAGATGTTGTTCATCATGCTGAAAGCATCTTTAGTAAGACTTCAAGTGTACAAGGACAGATTTTAGGGAAAACTATTCTTCCCATCCCAACCACCACTGACTGGATGGAGAAATCATACATGTTTAAAATGTAAGAAAACATACACAGATTCCATAATTTATTTTATAGTTTATTTTAGATAACTTCTTTGTTCCTTTAAGGCATAAAAGCTATGACCGGGCACTGGTCTATGCCATCGAATCCCAGGTTATCAACTGGTCCAGTCTGATCCAGAAAATTTTAAAGGAGGACTCATCAGATCTACTCAGGACAGGCTGTAATCCAGGGCCCAGTGCAGAACTAACATTTTGGGCCTCTAGAAAGTGCAATATAGAGAGTATTTACCATCAGGTAAGGGTCACTGATTTTTACCAAAATAAAAGCCGATTCACGTCACGGCATGTCTGAATGTTTGTAACTTTATTTATAGCTTCAGAGTCCCATTGTTGAAATGATGGTGAATATGTTGGAGATGATGGACAGCAGCTATCATCCCACTGTCAAGAGTCTGATTGGAAATGTCTCTAATGGTAAGGGTGGCTAATTTTTTTTATATTGTGGTGACAAAATTTGATCTTATTCCTATTGATTTAACTTATTTTCATTATGTCCAAAACAAATAAAACAGCACTTAAAGAAGCCAAAGACATTGACCTTTACCTGCAGCCACTGAATGCACAACTGGCTCAGGTGGAAACGGAAGGATTTCTTCATATGGAAAAATACACTCCCACACTTTTTCACACAGTATTTCTTATTTGGACCAATTGTCTGTATTATCAAAGGCCGGCACGCATTGTGGTGCTCCTACAGGAGCTCTGCAATCTGTTCATTGAACAGGTATAAATCCTCTTAACAAGCCTATAACTCAGTTTCCAGTTGATGACTGTGCGACTAAAAGAACTTTGCTTTTTGTAGGCTTCTGCATACCTGTCTGCAGATGTGTTACTTAGAGAGGATCAAGAGGAAAGTCTTCAAATGATAAAGAGGGTAATCAAAGTCCTGAACTGTTTCAAAGAGAGTTATCAAACCCAGAAGGAGCGGCTGGCCAACAGAGAGAATCGCACACCCTGGGATTTTCCAGCTGCCATGATTTTTTCCCATTTTAGCCCATTTTTTAATCGTATGCTACAGCTTGAGGTGAGATCATAGAAAAAAAAAATCAGACACCAGAGTTTATTTATTCCAATTGGTGTTATTTTATAATGTGAATTTATTTATTTATTGTTAGAACTTCTTGGAAGTTATGTTGAACTTTCAAAGAATGGAAAAACTGGAGTTTGGTGGGCTTAAAGGAAGGCTGTACAGCGAGCAGGTTGCCAGAATATACAAAGAGTTCAGAAACCACTGCCATGTATTGAAACACAGTGACTGTAACCCACTCGACTTCAGCTCTCAGGTGAGACTAAACATTCCTCTGGGATCTAACGAGCCACGTATGATTTGGCCAAATATATTACTTTGAAATGCACAGATTTACACCATATTAATGTTATTTTTGTTCAAAGCGTTTTGAAGACAAGTATAAAGCTTTCAAAAGAAGAGTTGAAGACTTAGAATGCAGTTTTGCCAACCTGCTTTGTTTGGCTTTTAAAGACTGCACGGGACTGGAGTCAGCCTTGAAAGTAAGCAAAGCTGTCAACGAACAAACTGTTGTTGAACATAGTACTTTTTCAGGAAAGTCAAAATAACTACCTTTAAATATCAAAGTTCATGCTCAATGATCCAGGTGAAAAATCCAACAAAGTTAAGTCAGGTCCTCTGGATTGTTTCTGTGTTGAAACATTTTGTCTTTCACCCAAAGGACTTCATCAGTCTGAGAAGCCACAACAAACTCAGTCCCACAAGCAGCACACTCACAAAGTGGACCAACCGGTTTGATGGTGATAAGATGGTCTCTGGAGTACGCCCTCTCCCCATCGTCTCCTCTGAGGCAGCCATGGCCAAAATGGTTCAGTACATCAGAGTTTTGATCATCAAACTGGTTGGCCCTCTATGAGAGTGTGCTACTTTTGGGACTGACTTTGCTGTGGCTCCTCTGACTGATGAAATCCTTTGGATGAAAGACGAAACGGTTCCACAAAAAGAAACGTCTAGAGGACCTTACTTAACTTTTGTTGAAAGACCTTTAAAGTAACACTTTCTTTTTGTCACCAGATGTTAACTATTGTTGGACCATTCTTGGAGAAAAAACCTATCAGGCAGATCTTCAGTCCCTGTTTTCTTCTGCTTCAGCATCATTTCAGAGAAGAGCTGGAGAATTGTAAATGTCTGTTTAAAGCTCAGCTCAACCAGGTATTTTTCTATGAAGTTGTAAATTGGACATGTACCTAATTTCCACATTGCATGTTGTTAGAATTTGTTTTGCTTTTGAGATGGAGGGTGGCCTGACAAAGAACATGCCACACACATCTGGAGCTCTAAAATGGACAAAAATGCTGAGAGAACGCATTCAAACACCTTGGGAGAAGATCAAATTACTGTTTGACATGTGAGTAAAAAACATTAGTTAATTGTTACAAATGATACCTTAAAAAATGTTTATAGATTAATATTTACAATAGTTACACAATTAGTATCTTTGAAATTCCTTTAGGTCTGTAGAAGGAGTGAAGATGGAGAATGTGTACCAAATGCACATGGAGATGTTGAGTCTTCTAAATCAGTATGAAGAGGATTTATTTTGACTGGTGCGATGGTTTGGAGCAGGCCTGCTTGATCAACCTGAGCCAACCTCTCATTTCAAGAAATTCCTCTTCTGGTCTGATTTCAGTCAATTTTAATCCAAAGGTACTCAATACAGTGTCAAAAAAACATTTTATATTATATACTGTATGTAAAAATATGTTCATCATAGTCTCACATGTTTTTAATCTAAGACTAATATTAGTTAAGCTGGTTTGGCCCCCCCAAAAATGTAGGTACACTTACATGGTAAAAAGGTGCACATTATGATTAATTACTTATTGAGTTAAGTTATACCTGTTGTGTTTTTTTAAATCATACCGCCATTAATTTTGATAGTTTCATACCATGTTGGCACAGAAAAAAGGTATCCAGAATGATTTATTTCTCTTCTCAGCTCACAGAAATCTTAAAAGATGTGAAATATCTTCGCACTGTCAGTCAGATCAACATACCTGCAGCAGCCATAGCAGTTTTTGAGATGCGTGACATGTTCACAAAGGTAAAAATCCACATTTGGAATATTCCACTTGAATAAATAAAATAAATATATTTATTATTTGCGCATGAATTAACATGATTTTTTTCACGTCATTGTACTTTTCCTTTAAGTACTTGAGCAGTTTGCATCTGTTGGTGCAATGGTACAACAATGTAAAGAGCATGTTAGAGGTGGAACGTCCACTCGTCAAGTCTGAGCTGCAGACCATAGACCTGCTGCTGGTGAAAGCAGAAACCAGTTTAACATGGCAGGATCAGGACTGTTGGGGCTTCATCAAAACCACAAAGCACCGTGTTAAAGACCTCGCTCAGCGAGTCAGTAGAGCCAAGGAAAACTGTGACGCCATTCAGTCAGTGATGACGAGGTGGAGCACAAACGTCATGTTCTGCAGAAAGGACAACAAGAAAGGCTCGCTCATACAGCTGGATGACAGAACAGACTACGTCAAGAAGATGTGCAGCTCCATGAAGAAGGACGGAGACTTCATACATCAGCTGCTGAAGGTGTGTACGGCTGAATATATTTTATAGTTTACTGCACGCTGTGTGTGAACAATAAAATCAGAACGGTTGTGTCACATCATCCAAATGATTTTACATTGAAACGTTACATTAAAAGGATTTTTGTTTAATTAAATCACATCTTAATTTGCTTTTGGTTAGTTCTCTTAATGGAATGGTAACCACATACCAGTATATTAGAATATAGCCACACATGAGATTAATTGTTATGGAAATAAACATTGGTTAAATGTCCTTTTAAGTTTTAGTTCTGAGGGCCATTTCAACAAATGCAAAAACATTGAATTAGAAGATTTTGACGCATTTGCCATTAAGTGTTAAAGCATCTATTGTTAAACATATATTTATACAAATACGGATTAATCAAAGCAGCCAGAACTTTGCAAAAATGTACGTTTATGTTCACATTTTTTCAGGAAAACATGGTCCTTTTTCATGCTGACCCTGCTTCAGAGGAGTGGCAGTCCTACCTGGAATATGTGGATGAAGTAGTGGTGGAGGGGCTCTTTGGCTACATCAGCCACTCCCTTCAGTTCTTTTTGGACAGCATGGACGTCTGGTCCAGCCAAGCTCCTCTGTTTGAGGCTCGGTTGATGCTGAATGGCTCACGGTTGACCTTTCGTCCTTTAATGGATCGAGATGTGGGAGATGGTCTCTATGCGCTGGTAGATGGACTGCTTGAAGACATCTTTAAAACTACAGTGAATATCAGCAGAGTGGCTGCTCACCTTAGCACAGACAGCTATCAGGTACTTTACATTTAAAAAATAACAAAGATTTTCTTATTGCAATAGTTAACATTTTACTATCAAGTCTTGCAGTTCCTGCTTTTGCACATGATTACATATGATTTCTTTCAAATCAAGTGTTTGATAAAGAAGTCATAATTTTTCAGAGAGCATGGAGATTAAAAAAAAGTTTGCTGTATAGACATGCATTATATACATTACAAGATAAAAAGGTCTAAATGTTGCAAACTTTTATTCAGACGTCAAAAACGGTCTCATCCTAATGGTCATTAAGCCGTGTCAGGATTATTGCAGTCCGTTAATAGTTAACTTATCCTTGTAGGAGCAAAACATACTTAATATTAGTAAAACAGATTCTGTCTGTTTGTGATAATAATTTGAGGATAGTAAAATATATGAAAAGTTAAAATTATACATTTTGTTACCATATCAAACTGTTTTGCTCACTAACATTTTGACCTCAACTCCATTTCCAGACAATTAGATTTCTAAAATTTGAAATATATATATATATTTTATCCTATTATAAAGCATGTGTGATACCTTGACAACTTAACTTCATTATCCAGCAATGGTCAGTCAGACCATCTGGACGGTTCTTTTTTTTTTTTTTTTTTTGTCGTTGTTGTTTTTGTTTGCTTCATCCAAAGGACTTCCTCAATCTGAGAAGCCACCAAACAAAACTGACTCCCACAAACAGCTTACTCTATTTTGAAAAAAAAAAAAAAAAAGAAAGTTTGCTGGTGCTAGGATGGCCTCTGGGGCCAATCATCTCCTCCAGGGCCTGCCCTCTCCCTCGTCAACTCCTCTTAGACAGTCATGCCAAAGTGGTTCAAAACACCAAAGTCCATGCTCAATAATCCAGGTATAAAATCTATCGATGTTCAGTCAGGTCATCTGGACGGTTTATTTTCTTTGTTTTGTTTGCTGACATGTTTCTTCCTTCATCCAAAGGACTTCCTTAAAAAGCCCCAGAGGCCATCTTAGCATGAGGAAACTGTTTTCCCCCCACTATGGACTATGCTGTCTGTGGGAATCAGTTTCGTTTGGTGGCTTATTGGATTGAGGAATTCCTTTGGATGAAGGACGAAACGTCTCAGCAAAAAAAAAAAAAAAAAAAAGGAGAAAGAAACCGTCCAGATGACTTGACTGAACATTGTTGGATTTTATACCTGGTTTATTGCACATGAACTTTGATGTTTTCAACGTCATTATGTTTAAAAGTGTTGAATAAAACTAAATGTTGCTGTCAGAAACCAATCCGACAATAGTAGAGGCACATGGTTACTATTACTACAGCACTTTTCCCTTTATTCAGTTGAATTCAATTCAGTTCATTTATTTATAAGGCACCAAATCACAACAGAAGTCATCTCAGGGCACTGATCAGAAACATTCATTTACAGGTAGTCCTCGACTTAAGGTGCCCTCAACTTACAGCAACTCGGACTTAAGAACGGGTGTGCGGTGCAGAGTTAACATATATTTTACATGTATTTCCTCGACTTACGGCAAAAATTCGGACTTACGAATGGGTTTGTGGCGCAGTATAATGAGTTCCGACTTACGTCAAAATCGACTTACGAACGGTTTGTAGGTACGGAAACCGTTCGTAAGTCGAGGACTACCTGTACATAAAAAGTAAGTTAATAACATTATTTATCTTAAGTTGAGAGCCAAGGACACAAAGTGTTTTAGATTAACAAGAGGAGTCTCTTACTGCTTTGACTGGTCAACAAGCTGCAGTTTTTGTTTCCTCAAGATGTGCCTAATTTGTGATTTGTTACATTACTTTGGCAGGATGTGATGAATGGTGTCCTAGACTTGTCAAACATGAGACAAGAAATAATGAAGAGAGTAGACAATATCCTGAAAGCAGTGAAAAACTACCAAAGGAAGTTTGATCGCTACAGACATCTATGGGAAGATGACAGAGCAGAGTATCTCCAGCAGTTTCTCAGATACGGACGTGGATTTACAGCCGAGGAGCTGGAAGCTCAAAGAGCAGACCTTCTTCCTGAAAATCCCCCTACAATCAATACCTTCAAGGAACAGGTAAGAAGTTGTTTTCAAACTGATGATTGACGTCGTTTAATACGTGGCAGGGATGATTTTTTATTGTATCATGTTGTCGTTTTGATTTGTCAGATTGATTATTATGAGAACCTGCATGCTGAAGTTTGCCAGCTGGAAAACGTTCAGGTTTTTGATGGATGGCTTCGGGTGGATATCAAATTCTTCAAAGCTAGCCTTCTTAACACTATAAAAAGGTGGAGCTGGCTTTTCAAAGAGCACCTTTTCACCTATGTGACTAACAGGTAAAAATAATAAAAATAATAAGAAAAAAACAATGCACAGTCTTGTAGTTCACCCCAACTGCTGGATGAGTTGTTCGCACTGTGCACACGCTGTCACTCAGTCTGGATGAGCTGCAGACGTTTCTCCAAGCGACTGCGGAGGGGCTGAACAATCCTGTTGGTAAAGGCGACCACCAAGGTCTCGTGGAAATCATGAGCCACCTGCTAGCTGTCAGAGACAGACAAAGCATCACCGACAAGATGTTTGAGCTTCATGGAGAGACGATTGTTCTCCTTGAACACTATGGCGTGACAATACCAGAGCAGTTTAACTCTCAAATGGAGGTGAGGAGATGTTTTTCTGCACTTCTTATAAATGCACTAAAGCACATAATATTTAAACATATAGTTGTTATTGAAAGATATATTTATAGATGCTACTTTAAATTAGTATTGCCTGTAATGGTTTTAACTAAGTCAAATAAATTTTGCAGGAGCTTCCGGAGAAATGGAATAAAGTTAAAAAACTGGCTTTAAAAGTAAGACAAGAGGTTGCACCCATGCAAAGCGCGGAAATGATGGTTTTGAAACGACAGTGCATGGTTATTGAGGTAACAAACAACAATAAACCAAGGGGAATATAAGACTTTATTTAAAAGCTTCTTTAAATCGAAAGCAAAACATTCATGTTTGATTTGAAATGTATGACTTTACACTCATGCACATCAATAAAAATGTACCTCTCAAGTAACAGCTAAGAGCAATGTGGCAACAAATCTAAACGTACAGTAAAAAAGAATTGTGTGTTACAGATTCATTGAGAAATACTAAAAGTGTATCTTTTATTTTTCAGATAAAACAAACTAAATTTAGGGAGCTCTTCAAAGCAACAGCGCCTTTCAGTTACAATGCAGTGGATCCCTACGCTTGTCTGGATAAAGTAAGAATACAAGCACTGCTTCGTGATACAATAAACATATTTTAAACTGCAGAGCATTTTTTAATGCAAATGCATTTTGTTTTTAGTCTGAAAAAGCTATTCAAGAAATGGAACAAGAGGTATCAGAGCTACAAGAGTCCACAAATCTGTTTGATGTAACGATTCCTGACTACAAAGACATCAAGTGCTGCAGACGAGAAATTGTTGTCCTTAAAGAGCTGTGGGACATTGTGGTATATGTCCAGGCAAGTAGCTTAATTTATAATCTGAAATATGAAGAAACTGAAATACAACTGAAAGCCCCAACACCTCACCATACTAGCCTTGTGCATAAATGATTTGAAGTTCTTGTTCTTTTGGAGGATTTCTTTGAATATTTGAAGTCCCTCTTGTCTCAGATTTGTCCCGATAAAGGACCTTCATTCTCTTGACCCCTGTTTATGTGTCTTTAACTACACAGAGCACTGTTGAAAACTGGACAGTGACCAAATGGAGGCAGGTAAACGCCAACCAGATGGATGCAGAATTAAGGAGCTTTGCCAAAGTGAGGCTACCGCCAGTGCGACATCACACCAGCTTTTCTCACCTGCTGTTTTGCTGTCATGCACCATCACCATTTGTAACAGATGTCCCTAATAACTGGTTATGCTCACCTGCCTTCTGTTTGTGTAGGACGTACGGAAGCTTGACAAAGACGCTCGCATGTGGGATGTGTATACTGCATTTGATCTTTATGTGAAGAACTTGCTGACGTCATTGCGGGCTGTTAGTCAACTGCAGAATCTGGCAATACGCGAGCGACACTGGGTGCAGCTAATTAGAACAACACAGGTGCATAAATACACACAGCAGACCACAATAGATACCACTGACTTGTTTAAGTTTATATATTTGTTTTTTTTTTTTCTTTAAACAGATGGATTTCTCTGTGACAGACAACACTACCTTGGGGGACCTTTTGGCTTTGAATCTTCATTTATTTGAAGATGAAGTTCGCACTGTAGTGGATAAGGCCGTAAAAGAAATGGCTATAGAGAAGGTTTTTGTCCCTTGAAAATAAAAGCATAATTTGTAAATGTAATAGTTTTGAGTAAATTTCACATTGCCAAGCATACAACACCAAACAGTATAATCTAATATCTTTTTTATTTTATTTACCTACCATACATATAACATACCATATATAACTAAATATACCATATATATATAACATAATATACCATACATTAACTAAAAATAACATGCTAGCATGCAGCTGAAATGGGATGAACGAACCTAAATTAGCAGAAGAAAGCAGAAAGAACACATTTGCTGAATTAGGTTTAAACAAGCACAGATGAACACACAAGTTTGAAAATTAGCTAAAAAGCTTAAATTTGTAAAATAAAATAGCTGAAAAGGCAGAAAGAAGCTTAAGTTACCTGACAAAATTGGAAAGAGCTTAAATGAGCCCCAAAACTGTTGAATTAGCTAATAAAAGCTAAAATGTTCATAAAAACAGCTAAATAGTAGCTGAAATAGTAGAAAAAGCTGAAACCAGCAGGACAAAGCTGAAAGGAGCATAACAAGCTGGAAGTTGCATACAAAATAATTAGGCTGAAAGTAGCAGAAATTACAATGGAAAACTTGAATTTCTATGAAAACAGCTAAAATTAGCTAAAAATGCTAAAGGTAGCTGAAAAGGTAGAAAAGCTTAAAATATCAGGAAAAAAAAAACAGAACATGGTTGTCCAATTAGACTTAAAGCAGAAGAAATGAGTATTAAAAAAAGTAGAAATTATCTGCAAAAAGCTGAAATTAAACGCAGCCGAAAAGCAGCTAAAAAAAAAGCATGAATGCTTCTGAATGCTTCACAAGCATTCACACAATAATGGAAACAGGGACCCAGTCCAGGAATAGGTATTATAATTGTTATTATTATCATTATTATTGTTTATTTATAATTATAATTTTGTTAATATAGTGCCTCTCTATTTGTTCCAGGTTGTAACTGAAATAAGTCAAACATGGGCTTCAATGGAGCTTTCATATGAAGAACACTACCAGAGCTTTTTGCCACTGCTTATATGCGATGAGGTGCTTATTGAAACCCTTGAGGATCATCAGGTAAATCCCTGATTTACAACCTAAACTTTGCTTTTGGTCTCACAGAGAAGAAGAATGCATAATGGCTGTAAACTACAAGAATTTGTCCTTAAGATTATTTGTCTGGTTGAAGGACAGATAGTTAAACGGTTAGATGAGAACGCAGGAAGGTGGTCCTGTTTTTATGTCTACTAGCACAGTTGAGAGTGAAGCGATCCCTACTGAGCACTTGAATTTATAGCTGCTTGGAAACTCGGGGCATTGTTGCTCCGTGGTGCTCTTTGAACATGCACACCAGATGTGTGGGAGGGTTACAGCCTGCAATTAGAAGTCTTGCCACTTTAGTAGCTCCATCTTTGTTAAAATGGTTGGGTTGCCATGCTGATGAGGTGGAATGTGTTTTGAAATAAAACTGATATATGTAGTGATGTCACATTGTCAATATATCACACGCTCCTGGCAAGAAGTTAGGTGGTAGTGTGGTGTGCTTGAATTTTACAGCAACCCAAGTCCTTTAGTTTATCAGCTATAACGCCTCTGTCTCTTTGTCCTCCAGATTCAGCTCCAGAGTGTCTTTCAGAGCAAACACGTAGATCACTTTTTGCCGCAAGCAGTGGCGCTACAAAACCAGCTGACTGTAGCAGACTCTGTGCTGGTGGTTTGGATGGAGGTCCAAAGATCATGGGTCTACCTCGAAAGCATCTTCAAAGGCTTTGACGATATTCACCAACAACTTCCTGCAGATACACAACGATTCCAAGCAGTAGATGCTGAATTTCAGGTGTTTAAATACATGCCAATGATTTAGGTGTTTTAACATAGGCTGTTTTAAAAATATGTAACTTGAGTTGTTTTGTTTGTTTGTGCAGGAGCTGATGTTGAATAGTGCCAAGACTAAAAATACCATTGAAGCCACTAACAAACCAAAACTACTTAACAAGTTAGAGGACTTGCAAAAAAGGTTCATGCTTATTTTAAACTTCAGTGTTTTTTTTTTCTTTCCTAAAGTGATCTGCTGATTGTTTATGTGCTCGTTTACTAACAGGCTGGCCTTATGTGAAAAAGCTCTTACCGAATACCTAGAGACAAAGAGAATCGCTTTTCCGCGATTTTACTTTATATCATCCACAGACTTGTTGGACATCCTCTCTAAATGGAATCGTCCAAGGGAGGTAATGTTACGGAGAGTTTAACGTCACTTTTACTGAGCACTCATTAAGTATCGCTATTGCTGTGCCTAATTAATCTGCCAACACATATGATTCTTCTTAGGTAACTGTTCATCTGTCAAAACTTTTTGATAACTTGTCAGACCTTGAGTTTGCCAGAAATGAGCAGTTGCATAACCGCACACGAGCTGTGGGAATGTACAGCAAGGAGAGAGAATTTGTCCCATTCCAAACTGAATGTTGCTGTTATGGACCGGTAAGGTGCTGTTCAGTATATATAGTTAGCTGTCACACTTTGGAAAATGACTAAGCCGCTGGTAAATCTCTTATTATCAGGTGGAGACATGGCTTGCTTGTCTTGAAGAGTCCATGAAGGAATCTATCCGGAGCCATGTGTTTGAAGCTGTGTCTGTGTATGAGGACAGACCCAGAGAGCAGTGGATTCTTGAATTCCCTGCCCAGGTTGCTCTCACTGGATCACAGATCTGGTGGAGTAATGATATGGAGCTTGTGTTTAAAAGGATGGAGGAAGGATTTGAGTCGGCACTGAAAGACTACAACAAGAAACAGGTATGATGAGTTTAACGTGTTAACAGTGGTGCCACCATGACAGGTCCAGGAGCCATCCCTAAAGAAATTTTGTTCTTTAAAAATTCAGTTTTCTAAAGACTTCTTAAAAGTACAGGTAGTCCTCGACTTACGGCCCCCTCGACTTACGGCAACTCGGACTTACGAACGGGTGTGTGGCGCAGCGTTAGCATACATTTACATGTATTTCCTCGACTTACGGCAAAAAATCCGGACTTACGAACGGGTGCGGCGCCACGTGTAATGAGTTTCGACTTGTGTTAAAATCGGATTACGAACGATTTGTAGGTATGGAACTCGTTCGTAAGTCGAGGACTACCTGTATTCTTCAGGCATTGCGTTTTTTTTTCCTGAGTTCATTGTATTGTATTCCTAATATCTAATATTTTCAACACAAAGTATTTTAAAGCCACTTAACATTGTCGTATGACTCATTTAAGCAGAACAAAGGCATCAAACTCAAGGGATGATCCAGTATTGGGTCTGAAAAATAATAATAATAGATAGTTTTTCAAAGAATTGCTGAAAAATATTTGAGAGCATTTTCACTAGTTGCCCAACATAAAATCATAATATCTTTCCATTTCTTTACATGTATCTAAAAATATATATACTGTATTTGTATAGCTTGAAAATGGTGTTTGCACCAAAAAGACAATTTCTAAAGAAGCTTTTTTCAAAAAGCTAACATAGCTTAGCATGGTGTGTGACATGCCTTTAAAAGAACAAAAGAAGATGCCTTGTCAAGAAAATGTCAAGGCTTTGAAATGTAAAAACAAACATTGCAGACACAGTTGATTAAACTACAGAAATGTATTTGCATTTGTGATGAACACCATCGCCAAAGTTATTCATAGTCTATCTCAATACTCATGCAGGAAACATATTTTTTCTGCAAGATTTTTTTTTTTTTTTTTTCCATTTCTTCTGCAAGATTACTGAAAACTATGGAGAGCCATTTCATTCAAAATTAAATACATATGTAGTGGTATTTAAAAATTATTTTATTTATTTTTTAACCCTGTTTTTCATTTAAAGTGCTTTTTCTTATAGTCAAATGAGGGGGCTGGGTTCTTTCTGTGTGGCGGGTCTGGTCAGGATTAGTGGATTACATTTGCCAAATTGGATGTGGCAGAACTGTCGCTCAACTGATAGAAGGAAATGGACTGAACTTCATAAAACACGTTCTACAAAGTGTTTTATGTTAATGCCTGTCATTCACACACACTAATATATTTGGAAAACAAACAGGCACCAAAG
>JARVGS010001283.1:20711310-20723881 GCA_031762315.1 Hypsolebias antenori
GTGCACAGACAAGGGATGCCCACTAGATGGTGCCATTCTTACAGTACCCCCCACAAAGACCCCCCCTGGCGTCACTAACAAGCCCCCCAAACCCAAAAAAAAAAAAAAAAAAAAAAAACTAAGGCAGGCGGAGGGAGGAACTGCAAGGATGGTGGGCCCAAACAAAGACACACGAGGACAAAAGCAAAACCGACAGCACGAGGCCTGGGATAAAACTACACACACGGAGAAACATAGAAATGTTCAGATGGCCAGGAGACCGTCCCAAGGCTGGACAACATCAAGGTGGGCAGTCATCACTGGACCAAAGCAGATCAGGTGGGCAGCTGGGAGGATGTCCGATGGAGCAGAGCAGGTCAAGTGCGGAGGTCACAGGTGGGCTGGGATCTTCTGCGGTAGGATCAGCAGGGGACACGGGACCCTCAGGCTGAGGTGAGGACCCTTCAGCAGGCTGTGGACCAGCTGCAGGCTTGGACCCCTCAGCTGGCTGTGGACCGGCAGCAGCTTCTGGTACCGCTGCAGGTTTTGGGCGGCCTGCAGGTTCTGGCACTGCCGCAGATTCTGGATGACCTGCAGTTTCAGGAGACTCAGTACCCCTGAAAAATAAAGTAAAAAAAAAAATAAAAAATTAATTGTCCAAATTTTGGACAATTTCGGCAGGCCAATTAAAAAGCCCAGCGGTCTGTATACGGCCCACAGGCTGGGGTTTGCCCATGCCTGCTCTAAACGCTCTAAAACAGCACAGGATGTCATGATTTCTTTAGCTCCCAGCCTTCCGAAAAGTGTAAGACAGAATTAATGGCTAATACAACTGCAACAACGGTATACTGATTCATATTTCATGAGGGGTATTGTTCCCATATTTATTCCCACAGTTTCTACAATGATATTTTAATTACTTGAAAGTCAGTGACCTAAGCTGAGCTTGTGGAACCTCATTTTGGTCTACGCTCTTAGTTGTATTATCACACTTGTCAGTTTCATCAGCACTACAAAAGGTGAACGTGTCCTTGACTGCCGTTTGAATAATCTGTGTCATCCTCCAACTCACCACGCTGAATTGATTGAACTGCTGTCATATAGCACAAGAGACAAATGATATCTAGAAATGCTTGAGTCAAAAGCGCACAGGACTACTTTTGATTGTCTTTAAACTATATAGGGTGTACATTCTTGTGCTGCCAGTGGATTAAATTTTAATGATCTTTTAAGACTTTAGGAGTACCATAACACAAAATCTTGCTCAGTGATTGTCATTAACAACTGTCAGTTCTGTCCATAGCATGAGTATATATTTAAATAATTTGTGTGGTTCATTTATTTATTTGCATTGCTTTAAATCTGTCTTATTTTATCTACAGGTTTTTCAGCTCAATTTGCTGGTTGGCATGTTGCTGGGAGAGTGGAGTCCAGGCGACAGACAAAAGATTATGACTATCTGCACTGTTGATGTCCACGCTAGAGATGTTGTTGCCAGCCTTATTGCTCAAAAGGTTTAATCAGTTAGATTTACAATATAACAAGGTTTACTTGATGTTTCGGTGTGTCACAACCAAAATATGTTTAAATAGAGATATTTACGCTTTTATTTTAAATGTATTTTTTGATTCTTTAATAGCTGTCATGTGCGCTCACAGGTCTCCACCTCACAGTCATTTCAATGGCTTTCCCAGCTTCGACACTGCTGGAACGAGCAGCTTCACCACTGCTTTATCAACATCTGTGATGCTCAGTTTCTTTACTCATACGAGTACATTGGAAATATGCCACGCCTGGTCATCACGCCCCTCACTGACAGGTAAGAACTGCTTATCAGTTTTTTATCAGTTTTGAAGCTTTGAAGCATTGGATGCTAAGGATTACTGTGCTGCACTTTACTTAGAACTGTCCAAAGCCTTTGCTACTGTAGATTCAATTCAAATTCAAATCAAAATACTTTATTAATCCCAAAGGGTAATTAAATGGTGCTTTAACTCGTCATCCTGGTTTCATTAAGAGTTTTTATGTATGCTGATTGTTGTGGGCAGGAAGGATCTCCCACAGCAGTCCATTCCGCAGCGGATCTGAAGAAACTGGCTGTAGATGCCGATCTGTCCACCCAGACCCAGCAGATCATGACATCTTATGCCACAAGATCTCAGATTTTGGCTTCTCAGATCATAATGTTGTTTGGTTATCAAACTACCTCTCAGGTTGGCGGCAATGTGTTCGACATAATGGTATTTCATCTATGGTCACTAATGGTGTACCACAAGGCTCAGTTTTAGGTCCCACTCTTTTTATAATTTATATAAATAATGTAGGTCAAAACATTCCTGATGCATCCTTGCATCTCTATGTCAATGACACTGTTGTTTATTGTTGAGCTAACACGGTTGCCAAGGTTTTCCAGCTTTTACAGTCTGCATTTGACATCATTCAGTTTGACTTATTCCATCTCAAGCTGGTGCTAAACGCTGACAAAACCAAAGAAATGTTTTCCAACAGAAAGTCGGTGCCAGCAACTCTTCCTTCTGTCTCATCCATGCATTGTGTTCCTATTGAGTTTGTAGATTCTTATAAATACTTGGGGATTTTGGTCAGTGCACATCTCTCTTTTAAACCACATATTGAAAACTTGATAATGAAGTTGAAATTAAAACTGGGTTTCTTTTTTAGAAATAAATCTTGCTTAACTCTGAATGCCAGAAAACGCCTTGCAACTGCTACCTTCCTACCAGTCATTGACTATGGTGTCATTATTTACATGAATGCCCCTGCCAGCTTCTTGCAGATGTTGGATGCTGTCTACCATGGTGCGCTAAGATTCACAACTGGTTGTAGCTACCGTACCCGTCACTGCATCCTGTATTCATTGGTCAGTTGGTCATTATTATTTATATGTAGGCTCTCACACAGGTTCATTTTCATTTATAAATCCCTCTTTGATCTGCTACCTTCTTATATCTCCTCCCACTTGTCACGTTATAAGTGCAGTTACAACATGCGCTCTCAGACCATCATTACCCGCAGTGTTCCCTCAGTACAGACTGAACTTGGCAAAAAGGCCTTTTTCCTACTCTGCTCCTGAAACCTGGTATATCTTGCAACAGGAACTGGAATTGTCCACCTTGATTTCTTTAAGGGGTTTCAAACATTTGATGATGTCATTAGAAAAATCAAAGCAGATATGTTCTTGTTTTTAGTATTTGTGCTTTTAACATTTGTGTTTCTGTTTGTTTGGTGTCAAATGTAGATGCTACATCACATTGACTCAGTCACTCCATTTGACCATGAGCGGAGCCCCAGCAGGCCCAGCTGGAACTGGGAAAACTGAGACCACAAAAGATCTTGGCAGAGCCATGGGTGTCATGGTATACATTTTTAACTGTTCTGAACAGATGGACTACAAGGTAAGTGCAAAAAATTACACTTCTGAAGGTTTATCTTTAGTTTATTTGATTGCTGTGGCTAATATGTGTTTGTTATAAACCGTTTTATCATAAAATGTCTGCTTTGTTTATATTAAGTCTATTGGAAACATCTACAAGGGCCTTGCTCAGACTGGAGCATGGGGATGCTTTGATGAATTTAATCGTATCCCCGTGGATGTTCTGTCCGTCGTCGCAGTGCAAGTCAAAACCATTCAGGACGCAATTCGGTCGAAAAAGGAAAAGTGGGTAGTTGAAGCTCCAAACAGTAAGTTTTCATTGTGGAACTGTGCATTAATAGATTGGTTTGTTGTGTCACGTCATAGGTTCCTGTTTCTCAATCAGGAGATTGTCTTAAAACAATCTGTTGGAATTTTCATCACTATGAACCCTGGCTATGCAGGCAGAGCAGAGCTACCCGAGAACCTCAAGGCTCTTTTCAGGTAGGAGTGATTCAGCTCTCTCTCTCTCTTAATAATGAAACTCATTCCGTGCACTGCTTGTGTTCTGCTTTAGGCCCTGTGCCATGGTGGTACCTGACACAGAGCTTATTTGTGAGATCATGTTGGTGGCCGAGGGCTTCTGTAGTGCTAAGCTGTTAGCCAGGAAGTTTACTACTTTATACAATGTCTGCAAAGAATTGCTCTCAAAGCAGGTAGGAAGAACATTTTGTTCTGCCGTTATATTATAATAATTTGATTTTTAGCTTCAGCATAGCAAAACATAAAATTGCTAAAATGTTGGTAGAAAATGTGATTTGACACATAGCCCAAGTATTATTATTATTATTTTTTTAATTTAGGATCACTATGATTGGGGTTTACGGGCTGTAAAGTCTGTGCTGGTTCTGGCTGGTGCACTGAGGAGAAGAAACAAAACAAGACCAGAGGATCAGGTGATTTGTGTAAACATGTAACCTCATAACATGGTGACAATATATCTTACGCAAGTCTTCATGATAATTCTAGGTGCTGATGCGTGCACTGAGGGACTTCAACTTGCCTAAAATTGTGACTGAGGACATCCCTGTCTTCTTGGGGCTGCTTGGAGACCTGTTCCCAGGTGTGGAAGTGGAGAAAGACAGAGACTGTGATTTTGAGAAGGCCATCAGAGAAACCACTCTTGAACTTGATCTGCAGCCTGAGGAAACATTTATCCTCAAGGTTTGACATAAAGTGGACAAAAAAAAAAAAAACACCTAAAATGACTCAAAGCTTGTCTATGTAAACTTATGTTTTTTCATTAGGTTGCACAGCTGGAGGAACTCATGGTCGTGCGTCACTCTGTGTTTGTTGTTGGAAGTGCAGGGACTGGGAAAAGCCAGGTTTGATATCTTTTAAATCACTGTGGACAGAATCTTGTAAATAATAACAGATGTTACTTGTGGCTTGCTGACATCTTTTTTAACAGATCTTGAGAGTGCTTCACAAAACATATGTAAACTTGAGGAGGAAGCCGGTCTGGAGTGACCTCAATCCAAAGGCCATAGACAGAGACGAACTGTTTGGCTTCATTCATCCTGCAACTCGGGAGTGGAAAGATGGTAAAGATGTTAAAGACACCCAAAGCTACAAACTCAAGTGTCTGTTTGCAGGCACAACTCCAACTACTTTTTCTCATGGACTTTGAAAGCATGCACAACACAATGAAACATCCATTTTGCCCACAAGTGCAAAAAATTGTTATCTCCTCCGTTAGAGTCATGTATGTATCGTAACACAAATTTGCACAAAAAGAGTGCAATGGAGAAAAAAAAGGTGCTTTGAGCTTAATGGAGCATTTTTATACTCCCCAAATCTGTGCACTCCTTGTTGCAGATCTCGTTCTAAAAGATTGGAGCTCAAAAATGTTTTGAACAGAAAGAAAAAGGGGGCGCTTTACAAACATTGGTTTTAGAAACATTCAGCCTAACTTGCCTTTATATTGTGACAAAGGAAAGTATATCTACTCTTACAAAGTGTAATCTGTTGTTTTGTGCATCCTTCAACTTCTGTGCAAGGTTTGCTTTCTTCACTGATGCGAGAGCAGGCAAACATCTCCCACCCTGGGCCTAAGTGGATTGTGTTGGATGGAGACATTGATCCGATGTGGATTGAATCGCTCAACACAGTGATGGATGACAACAAGGTGCCTCCCTTCTGTTCACTCATACACTACACAGAGCAACTAAGGTGGCATGTACAGATAAAAAATGTTACTTTCTCCCCTTTTGGAGTGTAAGTACTTTGGGGTCTCTTTTCAGAGCGATGAATCATTTCACTCTAGAGCAAGTTTTTTTTTAAATTGGAGAGGTTTGAAGGTGTTTTTTACTCATCATTTAGTTAGAGCATCAAATCAGAATATTTGGAAACGGAATGCTTTATATTATATTTTAGGTTCTGACTCTTGCCAGTAATGAACGTGTACCGCTTACACCATCCATGAGACTTGTATTTGAAATCAGCCACCTAAAGATGGCCACTCCGGCCACAGTATCTAGAGCAGGAATCCTCTTCGTTAACCAACAGGACCTGGGCTGGAACCCGTGAGTTACATTTAACCGTCTTTGAAACTCTACTGTTTGTTGATGTTTTAATATTGTCGTGTCTGTATGAGGCTGCTCCTGTGTTGTTCAGGTATGTTGCAAGCTGGATTGACCAACGACAACGCCAGACAGAAAGGGCTCATCTCACAATACTGTTTGAAAAATACGTTCCACATTGTTTGGAACAAATGAAAAGCACATTCAAAACAATTACGCCAATCCCAGAGAACTCTATGGTGCAGGTGCTTATTAACACACAAACATACAAAATGGAATTTTTGTTTCGTATGGTTTTACTGTCAGAAAATTGCAATATAACAATCATTATCTTCTCGTTCAGACGCTCTGCACTTTGCTTGACTGCCTTCTAACACCAGAAAACATTCCAGCTGAGTCCCCACGTGAGGTCTATGAGACGTATTTCACATTTGCCTGCATTTGGGCTTTTGGTGGAGCCCTCTGTCAAGATCAGGTATTCAGATTGTTTAATTTGAGAAAGCACAAGAGATTTTGGTTGTATATAATCTTGTAGAATTTATTTATTTGTATTCCAGCATAAAATAAAAGTAAAACCTTTTTTTCCCTGCAGATGTATTTTTTGAGAAGTCAAATGCCCTGTCTTCCAGTAAATCTAAACAAGTTTTAATTTTATTCTACCGTTTTGTCATCATGACACAATGATTCTTAAATAAAATGATCAACTTTTGCATATGCTTATTGACTAAACAAATATAGTCTTGCATAATCTTGCATGCATTAAGTTTACGTATATTAAATAGTTCATTTTTAGGAAGCATGGACAAATCAGAAACTAAAATAAGGTAACTTTTTCAACAAATGTAAAGAAAAACAGAAAAATAATTCTGCACAATTATTACCACCATTAGGCAATCCTCTTGTTTGCGCTTTATATTCTTAGGTTAGACGAGGTCTTTATGCATATTAAGACAAATTCAATTTTTTATTTGTCCTTGGTTAAATAATAAAGTAAAACACAGATGACTTTGGTTATACTTGTAATAATAATAATAATAATAATAATAATAATAATAATAATAATAATAATATAATAACAATAATAATAATAATGATAATAATAATAATAATAACAATGCTTCCAAAAACACAAGTTCCTAGGCGAAGGTAATAATGCATTACATTTGTAGAGCACTTTCCATTTGTAAATCTCAAAGTGAAGATTCAAGAATCATTAAAATGCAAAATAAATAAAAAAATAATCATAAAAATCCCTCAAATCACTCAGGGTCATAAAAACAACATTAAAACGTTTTTAATCCTTTTTTTTGAGAGATTCTGCAGTTTGTAGTGCACTTGGAAGTAGATATCACAGATGAGAAGCAGCAGAAAAGCCTCAGTTCCCCAAGGTGGTAAACTTAGTTATTGGGGGATGGGGGGCTTTGCCTTGTATGCACTGGTGTGTCAGATGATAAATCTTGTATTGTGGTCTGGCAGAGACAAGAAGCCAATGAAGAGAACACAGGACTGATGTGATGTGTTCATGTTTTAGTAGCACTACAGTCTAGTCTAGTTCTGTATGAACAAGAACTACTGAAGGTTTTTATTTGAGAAAAAAGATTGAATCACAAAAGTCCAGCTTTGAAGAACCAAAGACATTGTCAAGTTTTTCATTGTGAAACCAAGATAGTGATGAGCTGAGACGTGAACTATTTTTAGATGGTAAAAGGAGTATCTTAGATGTTTAACATGGAAGTCAAAGGAAAGGCGAGGCTCAAACCGGACAACAAGGTTGGTGACGAGTATTGTCCTGACCAGAAAAGGTTATAGCTATTTAGGAGGTGAGTGGAGCTGATGGGGAGTGCCTCAACATGGCCTCAGTTTCAGGGTTGTTGAAGAAAGTGTTGGCACATATGTGACTTTATCTCCTCCAGACTGACAGATTGTGTAGAGTGTTGATGGGGGTGATGATGCAGAAGGGTAACAGTCTGACTGTATGTAAACTTGAACATCATTAGCATAGCAGTGGAAGGATTATCCATGGCAGCTAATAACTTGACCAAGAGGAAGCATGTACAATATGAAGAGTAGGGCCAATAGCTGACCCTGAGCAATCCCACAAGTGACAATATGTCTTTGACTAGGTTCCTTCAGTGGCAATGTGTGCAGTACTTTTTGAAAGATAGGACTGGAACCAGTCAAGAACAGTAAGTATCATGAAACCCAATAGAATGAAATAGGTGGTTTATGAGAATGTTGTGATCACTGGTGTCAAATGTTGATAAATCAAGAAGGATAAGAAGAGAGGGTGAGCTGGCACCTGACAAGTCAACCAAATCAAAGATGTTATGGAGTATGCAGAGTGGAACACGGCCTGAAACTTTTTAAACAGCTGATTTGATTGGAGGTAGTCTCATTTAACTGTGCAGAAATAACTTTGTCCAGAATCTTTGAGAGGAAGGGGAGATTAGCAATGAGTCTTTTTTTAGGAGATGCTTGATTATGGCAGTTTTCAGTGAAGCTGAAACAGAGCCAGACTGACAAGACATATTGATGATAGTGGTGATCGATGGACCAATGGTAGAAATATTTGTCTAAAGTAGAGTGGGACGGGAGGGATCAAGGGCACATGTAGTGGACTTCATCTTCCTAACAATCTCCAAAACCTGCTGACAGACAGGAAGGAAAGGAGCATGAGTTGTGGCTCAGCAGTCTGGTGATACGAACTAAATTCATGAGTTAGAACAGAGTGTATTGAGCTAATACAGGTGCAAAAACTGTTCAAAAATGTACTATCTATTACTTGAGTTACCTTTACTGAAAATCTGAAAACCAATTTTACTGAAAAAACAAGACTGATGCGAAAACCCTATACCAATTAATTTCATAAATATTGTGCATTTTTTTCAACTAGTAGAACTGAGACCCTGTCTTGTACATCATCATTTCCCCAAATATAGATTCATTTGTAGAACCGTACTTAAGGTTTGGAATATAAACAAGGGATCTAAAGAGGCTGAATCAGGTGTTCTGGATGGGTTTTTCTTTGTTGAAATGTTTGTCTTTCATCCAGAAGACTTCTTCAGTCTGGTTTGAGGCAATCTTCACCAAAGTGATCAAAATGTCTAGTCCAGAACCGTCCAGAGAACCTGACTCAGTCTTGATTTATCTACCTGGATTATTGAGCATGTGTCAGGATAAGGGATCATTTAAACTTAATCTCTAAGTTTTTTTTGTTCTGGCTGTGTTTTTTTTTTTTTTTTTTAATGAGAAGCATACTTCAAGGCCATCTTTTTACTCTTGGTTGTTTGTTTAGCTTCATGATTATCGAGTAGAGTTTAGTCGGTGGTGGACCAAAGAAATGAAGACTGTGAAGCTGCCTGCACAAGGGACAGTGTTTGATTACTACCTTGACCATCAAAGCAGACGTTTTCTGCCCTGGGCTGATACTGTGCCACAGTTTGAAATGGAAACTTCCTCACCATTACAGGTAAGAACTGGCAAACCACATAAACGCCGGGAGAAAATGTTCCTTGAGAAAGAATAGCAAACTTTTCCAATTGTGTTGACTAATAATCACAATCACAAAATAACCAAAAATGAACAATACGGGGATATTAAAAATGTTTGAATGCTTCAGTGAACATAATGAGAGAGGGTAAAGTCACATCATGAGGTTATGGCAGGGGTGCTGGAATGGATGATAGACTTGCCACTGTGTCTGATTACCATCTACCAGAGTGTGTACCAATGTGTGGGGGTGAAGGCATGAGCAACAAGACTTGAGCTATCACCCACGCTCTTTTGTCTTTCTTTATGCTCCTGCATACAGCTGTGAATGCTCCAAAGGCTCATGCTGAGCCATAATTAGTGGGGTTTTGTTCTGAGCAAATGATGCTATTATGACAGAATAGTTGTGGTGTTCTGAGGAAATCCAGGAAATTATAAATCACATACAATTCACTGAACACATGTCTGTCAATAAATCGCACTCAAAGAAAGCCATAATAACCATGCATGTTTCTGTTCTCTGTTTTCCCGCTGTTCTCGTGATTGCAGGCTGTTCTGGTGCACACAGCGGAGACTGTGCGTCTTTGGTACTTCATGAACTTGTTGCTGGAGAGGAGACAACCAGTGATGCTTGTGGGGAATGCTGGAGTGGGAAAGACTGCACTCGTCAGGAACAAGTTGGATACTCTGCCAGATAGTTACACAGTCTCAAATGTACCCTTTAACTACTACACAACCTCCCTCGTGTTGCAAGGTGAGTGGGATTTATTTTATTTTTATTTTTGGGTGCAGTGCAGTACATAAAGAAAACCAGAGCACCATCTGCTGGCTATGATTGGATTCAAAGAGGGCCATAGAGTAGGAAACTTTACTCAAATGCATTTGGTCATTTTCTTTAATTAGACAATCCTACTTTTCCAATGCTTGTTTTCATAATAAATTTTTTTTTTTCATTCAACCTTTATTTAGGCAGGTTAATCTCATTGAGCCTCGAGGACTCATTTACAAGAGAGACCTGGCAATTTTATTTATTGCAAGCAATACATATGTTAAATGAGCTGCATTTAATTTTGTTGTTTCTTTTGTCGTGTAGAGAATCTTGAGCGACCATTAGAGAAACGAGCAGGAAGAAGCTACTTTCCTGCAGGCAACAAGAAGCTGGTTTACTTCATAGATGACATGAACATACCAGCTGTGGACAGTTATGGAACAGTGCAGCCTCATGCACTTATACGCCAACATCTGGATCATGGGCACTGGTGAGGAGGCCTGACAACACAAACTAAATCAGACAAAATCTGATAAATTTTACATCATATGCCCACTTCAAATTCAAACCCTGTTTGCACAAAACATCCCTAAATCACAAACATCTAACCTCATGCAGAACTATACAGTATTTATCAATCCTGCTGAAGGTAAAGATCAATAAATTTATAAATTATAAATGTAACCTATTACAGTACTACATTAGAACATTTTTGGCAGTTTCTGTTAATTTATTTTAAACTAAATCTATACAATTCTGCTTGGTGCAGGTACTGCAGACAAAAGCTGGCTTTAAAAAAAATACAAAATACTCAGTATGTGGCCTGTATGAATCCAACTGCCGGGAGCTTTGTCATAAACCCCAGGTTACAGGTAAGTTTAATAATGATAATTGTTCTTTTTAATTGTATGATATTGAATTTAAAAGGAAGTCCCCACATTTTCTATTTCAGAATTCATCTTATCAGATAGGGTCAGCAAAGCAGTAACATATGCAACATAGTTTACTTAAAAACGCCCATAATTGTAACAGACACTTATTTACAGGAACTTTTCAGCTTTCCTGTTTTTGTGGGAGAGAGAAAATATATATTTTAGTACAAAGTATTATAGTTTTAATTCATAATTAGATAGGTTGATATCAATATTTGTAACATTTTCAATTTTTTGCACAATGCATGTACATTTAAGGCTTTGACAGTAAGGCAGAGTTATTTCTTAGGTAATTTATACATTGCTCTGTATTTTCTAAAATGTCCTTGTGCCTTTGCTCTCCCCGACAGCGACATTTCTCAGTGTTTGCAGTGAACTTTCCTTCATCTGAGGCGCAGATGTCAATCTACGGTCAAATCTTGTGTGGCCATTTGAAGCAGCAACGTTTCAGTTTGTTGGTTCAGAGAAGCTCTGCAGCTGTTGTCCAAGCTCTCATAACCCTTCATCACAAGATGGTTCATAATTTCCTGCCTACCTCCATCAAGTTTCACTACACGTTTAACCTCAGAGACATATCTAATGTACTACAGGTAGGGCTCCCTATTCACTGGACTCAGCTGTTATAATAAAAAATATATATTAATAATATTTTTTTGTTTTTAGGGCATTCTCTTATCTGACTCGGACAGTGTGAGAGAAAGTAGTGATCTAGTGATGTTGTGGCTCCACGAGTCCAGCAGAGTATATTCAGACAGATTGGTAGATGCGAAAGACCTTCAGCTCTTCCAGAAGCTCCAGATGGAGACCAAGCGTGAATGCTTTGAGGTGCAATATAGATTCTCGTAAAGAGAATTGTTTTTATTGGAAGATAATCACAGTGACAAAAATAATACTTATCTTTCAGGCACTGGAGTACAAAACGGTGAACAAACAGCCCCTCCTCTATTGCCGTTTTGCCCACATGGGTGCTGGGCTCTCTTATGTCCCTGTCACAAGCTGGTCCATGCTTAGAACAACCCTCACTGATGCACTAGAAAGCTACAATGATCTCTATCCAGCCATGAATCTGGTGTTGTTTGAAGATGCTATGCAACATGTGTAAGTCTTGTCCCAAATATTATTAAAATAATTACATTAAACATACTGAGCATGGTTAAAATACTGTATATATAGGCAGCGAAAGAGCATATTTTTGCAGCGCTATAACAAAGATTGTATTGTTATCAGCTGTCGCATCAGTCGTATCCTGGAGGCTCCAAGGGCTCATGGTTTACTGGTTGGAGTAGGAGGAAGTGGAAAACAGAGTCTGACTCGCCTGGCAACCTACATATCCTCTGTAGAAGTCTTTGAAATCACTCTGAGAATAGGTTACAACATCCAGGACCTTAAGGTAAATACATATTTTTACTCACAGTTGGGGGGGGGGGGGGGGGGGGGGGGGGGGGGGGGG
>JARVGS010001283.1:20731350-20743390 GCA_031762315.1 Hypsolebias antenori
ATAAATTATGCTTTGTTTATTTATTTTTCAGATTTATTGTGAGGTTATCCCTAAAAGGTGTGCATTATCACAAGCTAATGCAGAACTAGAAACAGCAACAGCCAGAATGTTGGTAGTTCGAAAGAAATTGGCAGTGAGTGCAATGTTATCATATTTAGGTTAATAAGCCTAAAAGCTAAATTTTGTTAATAGCTTTTGTTTTGCATGGTTTTCCATTTGTCTCTAGGATCTGGATGCCAGCCTCCGGAGCCTAACAGCTCAGTTTGAGAGGGCTACAGCTGAAAAAATCTGTTGTCAGGAGGAGGTGACACGAACCACCCAGACCATAGTGCTGGCCAACCGGCTAGTTAAAGGCTTAGTGGTAAACAATGGGAGATGGAATAATTCTGTGCTCTCATTGGGACTGACCGGGCATTAAATTAATTGTCACTTTGAACAGGGTGCTGGTAACTACATCAGAAATCTGGGCTAGAAGTTGTAATGTCCTGGCAAGATATCCTAACAGTTGTGTGAACAGATCAGGCAAAGGGAGCTGTTACAGCCCAGTCCAGCAGGATACTGGGAGCATGTGAGACAAGTAGAGAGGGTTGGACCACAGAAAACGCATGGCTGAACTGGGCAACTGGCAGACTGAGCAGTTTCCAACTCTGAGAAAGGAATAGAGATAGTGTTGGCAATGTTTATCTAAGCCCTTTCTACATTAAAGGTAAAAAATATAAACTGTTTATTTGTTGGATTTTAACAAACTGAGTGCCAAATGAAAATTATGAACCATGACTCTTTACATTCTGTTCATATGAAATTCTTTATATTTACAATAACTGTCTATTACATTCAACTTGTTTCTGCTGCTGATATTCATTTTGAGAATCCTTATGGGGGTTAATGTGAAATAACAGATGGTCATTTCAGTGGCCATATTGCACGTTCGACTTCCTTATTTCAGAAAATAAATGCGTTTTGCATGGAACAACTTGGCTTTTAAGCATATCAAGACAAATGTTTTGTCGTTATGGCATTGACCTGGAAGCACTAGTGTACAGACTAATAAATCAGGCCATCTATATTTAATCATTAACTTACCTCAAAGCCTCAACAGCTGTTGGAAATTAACAATGTCTCACCCCAGACGGAGTGATATTCCAGGCAATCCATAATACATTAGAGTAAAATTATAGTGATTTTTAACTGTCTGAGAATTTATTATGTGACATATTCTGGATCCATGGCCCATTGTAAGAAAATGCCACGCATGATTAATTGCTACAGGCTGTCACAGTTGTATTGAAGGCTTAAATAAATGCTAAAATGATGGTGACAAAATATTCAGCCAAAATCAGAAATCAATTATGAGGTTTTTAGTAGTAAATTTGAATGATAAAGGCTAATAAATGAACAAATAAATGCATTGTCATAGTTTTACAGTACATGAAGCATTAAATGCTCTGATTGGATGTATATTTTTACCATGATATTGAAGTCTGATCTTAATGTCTTGCAGTCAGAGCGGGAGCGCTGGTCCCAGGCAGTTATCCAATATGAAACGCAACGGGAAACCCTGTGTGGTGACATTCTTCTCACTTCAGCCTTTGTCTCTTACATGGGTTATTTTACCAGCCAGTATCGTGCAGAGCTTTTTAAAAACGCTTGGATCCCTTTTCTTCAGTCTCAAAAGGCAAGAACAGTTTTGGAAAAACCTTAAGGCTTGTATGTGACAAATTATTTGCTTGAGTGTGTGAACTGAAGTAGACTTGTGCTTCAACTCCGGTGACATCAGTCCTGTTTTTGTTCCAGGTCTCTGTGCCCCTGACAGACGGCCTGGATCCAGTCATCATGCTTACAGATGATGCCACTGTAGCTGCCTGGCAGAACCAGGGCTTGCCAAATGACAGGATGTCAACTGAAAATGCAGCCATCTTGACCACCAGTGAGCGTTGGCCACTAATCATCGACCCGCAGCAGCAGGGCATCAAGTGGATCAGAAAGCTGTTCGGGCCAGAGCTGAGGGTGGTGCGATTGGAACAGAAAAGGTGAGATGGAAACAAGCCTAGTTTATTTTCCACTGAGTTTGATGTCAAAAAAGTGTATACAGTAAATACAGTTGTCCTTGTTTATTGTGAGGGTTAGGTTCTAAACCTAACCCTCACAATAAATGCAATAAGTAAGTGAAATTCCGCAAAGTAGTGACGTTATATTTATTTTAGTGTTTATGTATATTAAGGCTTTACAAATCCTTCCCACACTCTTGAGGTGTTCTAAACTCTTAAACCTATGTGATTTTTAACAACATGCGTACAGTATTGTGCATGTAGCTACTAAATTTTACTTACCAGGCTCTGCAGAACAGGAACGGCTCTCATTCTGGTCCGACTCTGTTCCGGTCCGACTAAGTTTAATTTCTGCAGACCTACCCTGCAGCAATGAAGACCACGATCAATGTTCTAAATTCTTAAACCTACTAATTTTAACAATATACTTACTAAATTTTACTTTCCAGCTCTTTCTCGCTTGGAGATCCTCGTCAGTCCTTGAATTATTATTATTTATTAACCTTTATTTAACCAGGCAAGTCCCACTGAGATCACAGCTCTCTTTTGCAAGGGAGGCCCGGGTCTGAAGGCAGCCTAACATGCATGTTCTTCGTCTGTGGGAGGAAACCGGAGTACCCGGAGAAAACCCACGCAAGCACGAGAAGAATATGCAAACTCCACACAGAAAGACCCCATGTCCAACCAGGGATTGAACCCAGGACCTTCTTGCTGTGAGGCTACAGTGCTAACCACTGAGCCCTCATGTTGCCAGACGAAAGCGAAGAAAAATGTGCTGTGGTCTCCAGATTGACCACCGGACGTTCGGACGCATACACCTGCTGCTAGGGCTCTTCGTTGGCTTAAAAATGTGCCGGTGGACCACTGGACCTTTGGCGCATGTCCCCGCTTGGAAGTCCTCGTGGGCTGACCACCAGCTCTCAAGATTCACAGATGAGTCTGGAGGTCTGGTTCTGGTCCAGTTTGGTGGGTTCCGTGTGACTTCTCTGCATCCGTTGGGTGCATCAGATCAAAACTTTATACCTCTAGTTTTTCGGCAAAAGGGGCGGAGCTTCTGGGTGGGGCCCTATTGCCTTCTTGAAAATGTGGTCATTAAGCGCGGAAATACAGTGGAGGCTACTGAACTACAAAATGGTGGCGTCTGTCAGAAGTATTTTATTTTTTAATTAACTTTCATTGTACATTACTATTTCCAGTACTGCTCCAATCAAGAGAGTAATATTAAAGTTGACAATCATGTGTCCTGTACAGTTTTATTTTATTTTTAATACAATATTATGTACTGTGCGTTCACAAATTGCGATAGAGCATGTCTGCGAAAGTCGAACCACAAAGTAGTGAGGTAACACTGTACAGTGTCTTTTGCATGATCCTTATTTATCTATCTATCTATTTATTTATTTGTTTATTTATTTTGCAGTTATCTGGATGTGATCAAACAAGCTCTTGTCTGTGGTGAACCAGTGCTGATAGAGAATCTGCCAGAAAAAATAGACCCAGTTCTGGAGCCTCTGTTAGCAAGAAGAACTATTAAAAAAGGAAGGTTGGTGCTGAAACGATTTTTGGGAAAAGTGAAAAATATATATAAAAAAAAAAAACATTAATTTGTTTTCATTGTCTGTGTTTATACACAAGTCAATATGTTTTACAATTTTTCGCAGCATTTCTGTGGCATTAAACAATAGGTACAGATTTGTCAGGTGGCTGATGTTGGTGGGTTTAGAACCCCCTGTAAGACATGACTAAGTGCTTTATTATTGCCCGCTCTTTAGATTATAAATGAATTTAGGACACGTGTTCCCAATCCCTGGGGTCAAGGCATTGATTGGTCCTTCAAGGTGGGTGATAGATGTATATTTGTGTGTTTATATTCTTGAGGTGTGATGAATATTGAACAGTTGGGCTTCAGTGTAAAAGCTGAATTGAGGGCTGTTATGGTTATGTATAAGGACTCCTGGTTCCCACAAAATGCCGCCACATACAATGAATTCAGCTGCTCTGCATCATTATTGATCCACAAAAGCAGTTAATAATTTACAATTCTGGCAGTTGATTTTCTAGCATTTTACTGTATTCTTCCTAACCAAGATTACTAATCAATTTAATACTTGGCTAACATGACTCGTTGTATCTGATATTTCCTGACAAAATCTTTCCACTAAATTTATTTTACTTTTACTATCACTCCCTAAGCCACAGATGACACTTGTATAAAAATGTTTGGTTAATCCTCATATTTGATTTTAAATTTGTCTTCACAAACATAAATTCCTGCTGTATAATTTCTTCCACTTAATAAATATAACACTTCCAACAAAATAGCTTAAACATAGCTGCTCTATAAGTACCACAGTTACCCAACCTCAAATAGATTAAAAGTACTGGAAATTCCATACATTGGGTAACCAACAGCATAAATAGAAAATACCACAAATTTATGTTCTGCTTTGATTTCCACCTCTGAAATGTTTACATCTTTCTTGCTCTGATCCATTTGTGACCATTATTATTGAACTTCCTGCTGGATGTTCATTAAGCTTCTTTTGAAATCCTGTCCGTCCAGACGTAACAATTCATCATACTAAATCTGATTATAAGTTTATCCCTTGTAGATGACCCACACACTTGTTTCTGTCGATGATTAATTCAACCTGCTGGGGCAGCCATGATGGATCTGGTAGGTCTCCACAGCTGAAGTTCATTAATAATTGGAATGTTGCAGAGTGTGAAGTAATGAATACTAATTATTCCTTTCATGGCTGACGGAAGACTACAAGCCAATCCATCAGAAAGGACTTTAATTTGGTGGAGTAATGGTTCTATCAATAGTACATTAATTCTGGCTTGTGAAGATATAGAGTTAAACCATACCTAGCCCGTGTGGAACTCGTGCCATAAAAATTGGGACCTCGCCTGACACCCGAGGGGTAATTAGCGATAAATGAAAAGCCACCAGGTTCATCAAGCCAGTACAAATGTAATTGAAATGCAGGAATAGATAATTATTGGCTGGCATTGAAAAAAAAAATCAAGAATATTTGTATAAAGCATCCATGTTTGGAACCAGACAAACATTGCAATCTATGAGGGTTTAAGATAAAACCTGACGTTAATGATGGAGAGAGTTTACAGAGACTCCGTTCAGATTGCCATTCTTATAGTGTTTACGAATCAGTCTGCACTGCATTGTATAAAAGACTTAGGAAGAAGTGATGTTTTACTTGGCCAAGAATCTAAAGTTATGTAGAGTACAGCTGTTGTTTCTAATCCGAACCCAGAGCCCTGCCCCACCCGACCTGAATTAGGGCTGGGCCATAATAATGTGCTTAATGTGCGGGTTGGGTTGGTGTCGGGCTTTTGATTGCGTCAGCGAGCGCACGCGGCTGACAATACAATTATATGGCAACATGGCTTGCCATACAATCACCAGCCGCACATGACCATTTGACTGCGTGCTGACCGGCCTTGAAAGAGGTAAAAAGTTCAATTAAGCTTCAGATGGACTACTGCCAGTGATCCACCAGCCCAAATGGACGTTCATTCAGCCGCTGCACTCAGCGGACGCGCGCGGCCAATCACCCCAACAGGTGAGATCACAAAATATCCAACATGCCAGAGCAGGGTCCATGTCTGAATAATGCAGAATGCAGGCAGAAGCAGGGGCGCTTTGACGGCCATGAAAGGACAAACACCCTTTCAGCTCCGATCTTCTGCCCCTTTACTCAGCTGCGCGTGTCCGCCGACCGTTAATACAGGTGGTCCTCGGTTTACGACCGGCTCGGTTCCCGGATTTTCGCGTTTACGACCGCCGCCCTAGTGACGTCATCACACCTCACGTTGCCTTTTTTATGCAGCATTTTATGTTTTTTTTTTTTCATTTTTTTTTTAGAGTATTGTGTTAGCTAACTGCTTGGAATCACATTAAAACGGTGTTCTAAGTACGCTGTTGTTGTTTTACATAGAAAAAAACATGTTTAAAAAGACGTTACGGCCGCCATGTGCTTTCAGTTTCGGTTTACGTTCAAAATCCAGACTTACGTTCGCCATGTGCTTTCAGTTGCGGTTTAAGTTCAAATCAGTATACGACTGGGTCGTTGTAATGGAACTTGAACGTAAACCGAGGACTACCTATATACGCAGTCAAAGTTTCATTTAAGATGTCAGGGTTTTTTATGGGTTTGGACCTGTAATTACTGTTAATTCGTCGGGTTGGTGGGGTTCGGAAATGATGGCTACAGGCTGGGGCTGGGTCAAGTCAGCTTTTTGGGGCCCGAATGCAGCTCTAATGTAGAGAATGATTTTGTCTTTCATATTGTATAGCAGGTGGGAAAAGATGTACAGTAGTCCCTCGTTTATTGCAGATGTTGGGGACCATGCACCCCCGTGCGATAAGTGAAAAACAGCAAAGTAGGGATAGTAGTACAAATTCAAGTTCAAGTAAACTTTATTGTCATTACCATCTCATGTGGTACATGAGATGGAAATTATGTACACAAGTAGTAGCAGTAGTAGGAATTAGTAGTTAATTTTAGTATTTGTATACAGGTATAAAGGTGTTTTAAATGCTTCCCACACTCTTGCAATGTTCCTAACAATTTTCAAAACTCTTAAACCCTTTTAAAAAATATTAATCTTAAATGGGTACTCGCCAGAGAATATGAAGATAAAGAGATGGAGATGAAGAATTAGCTGTCCAGTGACAATGAAGGCGCTGAAGGTGAGATTAAACCAGGTGCTTCGGCTTCGTCCTTCATAATAAAAGTGCGAGATGGCATCCTTTTCCAGAACAGGCCCATTTCATCCACGTTAAAAACTTGTTCAGACCTGTAGGCCCCCTCAGTGATCAGATGTTTGATCGCCATGTTAACAAACTCCTCTACTCCTGTCAGCAGACGCAGCCTTTCAGTGCAGAGAAACAATTTGATGTTTGCTTTCTGCACTCTTTAATCCACATGAACAATGCAGCCTCCAGCTTCAAAATCGTGCCGTAAAGGCAGCAAACATCCACGTAGGTACGACCTAAAGTCTGTCCAGAAGTTCCACTTTCTCTTTAATCATCAGCATTTTCCAGTGGCATTTCGGTTCGCCACCAGAAAGTTTTGCTCACATAACATTTAGAAATCATAATGCAGTAGTAACACTTGAAGTTTAATTGAAAAAGTGCTAAGGTAAACAGGTACTATCTACCAATCAGCAGCTGGGAAAACAGAGCTGACGTAACTGATCCAATCAGCACCCGGGTTACTAAGTGCAATGCTCCATTTCTTAAAGAGACATGTTCTGACATGATTTACACTTTCTTGTGAATCTTACATTTGTAAAGTTGAATTTTCTTTAAAATAAAAAATAAAAAAAACTTTTCCATGTGACATAAATAAAATTTTACGTTTGAAAGGCCAGTTCAGCAGTCATGACTTCACTTTGCAAAAATACTGTTCGGCATAAAACATTCACTCATTCAACCTTTATTTATACAGGTTAGCCTCGCTGAGCCACGGGGACTCATTTTCAAGAGAACCTGTTCCAGACAGAACATATAAAGTACAGACAACAATAACAGTTGACAATGACAACACTAAACTACAGTAAAAATGAAGTTAAAATGAGAGTAGTTTACAAAACAATAAATCAGGTTGCTGTAAAACAGGGTGAAATACTAAAAACAAAAACATATACTTGCTTTGCAGCAGACCACGGCACTACAGCACTGAATAGGGCAATGTAGTCCTTATGAGTGGTGGTTACAATACTGTACAGTGCAGGCTGAATGAAATAAAACTACAAAATGGCGGTGCCTGTCTGAATTATTATTTTTTTGTACAGTGAAATTAATGTGCAGTCTACAGTTGTGTGTAAAACAAAACAAAACAATAAAACATTTTGTGTAATATTTGGGACGTCCACAAACCACAATGGAGCGAGTCCACAAAAGTTGAACCCCCTCGCTACTTCGCTGTTCGTTTATTGCAGCTTCACTATGGCTCAGATTTCCAAAGTAAGTTTGGACATGACACAAATGGCTGAGCCATGGGTTGTTTATTTAAAATAAATTATTTTAAATGATTTTGCGCCTGTGTGCAGCCCACAAGTGCAGGGGGAAGCTCCGTCCTGCAGCTGATCAGCTGATCTTCTCTGCCACTCACACATTCCTACTGCGGCTTTGTGAAATGTTAACCCTTTGCTGTCCAGATGCGCCGATTGACTTTTGCCTTCCAACTTAAAATTCAAAGCATGTCACATCATAAAAATCATCATAATCAGAAAATATAAGTGTAAAAGTTATTTTTAATTATTTTAGAACTTCTTTGTTCAGTTGTTGCAGTGTAATTGATAAAGCACATTTCTGCTGCAGAGCTGCGTGAAGCTGTGTGACATACCTTTGACGTCCTGCTGCACTTCTCTTCTCTACAATTTAAATTTAAATACTCGAATATTTTAAATAAATCCATGCTACATGGATTGTTTATTTAAAATATCACCGTATTTAAATTTAAATTGTTTATTTAAGGAGGGAGTAGCAGGTGATGAGTTTGATTGCTACCTGGCACATGTCATGGCAAAGTTTACTGAACTTGAACTTGGACTACTGTCTCCATATTTCACGGTTTTTCAATTATCGCGGGTGGGCGTGGTCCCAAACACTAATATTGTATATATTTTCAGAATACCTCTTACAGCTTCTAAAGTTATGTTTGTTTGTTTTTTTATACTTCCTGTTATGTAGATATATTCTTATTGGGGGCAAGGAGTGTGAATATAAAAGTAGCTTTAAGCTCATTCTTCACACAAAGCTGGCCAATCCACATTTCCCTCCAGAGCTCCAGGCCCAGACCACCCTCATTAACTTCACTGTGACTCATATGGGCTTGGAGGAACAACTTCTAGAACAAGTAGTGTCCAAAGAGAGGCCCGACCTGGAGGCTCTGAAGGTACATTTTGCCTGCATCAAAGTTTTTTGTCATTAAACCAAATGGGAACTCTAGAATGTGATTTTTTTTTTTAACAAAGATGCAGCTGACCATACAGCAGAATCACTTCAAGATTGAGCTGAAGAGCTTTGAAGATGACCTGCTGAGTCATCTTTCTGAAGCCTGCGGTAATTTTCTAAGTGATAATTCTCTAGTGGAGCAACTTGAAAATACCAAAAACATGGCTGCTCACATACAGTGCAAGGTAAGTTAAAGTTTTTTTGTTTTTTTTTTCTTATTTGCTCAGGTGGTATTGAATGTCATACAGCTGCAAGTGCCTCGTTTTCATTGCATGAGCTGTAAATGACGTGTAGTTAGGAATATGTACAATGGGAGGGTTTTGGAGCACGACTGAGGGACTAATAGCTCATTTTGTGCAATTGGAACGCACAGGTGGTGGAGGCCAGAGAGAACGAGACAAAGATCAACGAGGCTCGGGAACTATACCGCCCCGCAGCTGAAAGAGCATCGCTCCTTTTTTTCATCATCAATGACCTCAGCAGGATTAACCCCATGTACCAGTATTCACTCAAGGCAAAACATGCATTCCTACTGTTCTCACACACGACATTTTATGTATTTTACAATTTCTGTTAGATTTTTCACCTGAAATGTGTTGCTTTCTCTGTTAAAATGCTCTAGACAAATAATCTTAGATATATTAAGTTAAAAAAAAGAACATTTCGATTTTTTTTTTAGTTATGAGTTCAGTGTAATTTGAAGTGCTAGACCTTACTGATATACTTTTTTTGGGCTGTACTCCAGGCCTTTAACTCGGTGTTTAACAAAGCAATGGATCATGCAGAACGGGATGAGGATGTGAGGACCAGAGTGCAAACCCTCACTGAGGCCATCACCTATTCTGTATTCTTGTACACCACCCAGGGCCTGTTTGAGAGAGACAAGTTAACCTTCTTGTCACACACGGCCTTCCAGGTGAGGGACTGAGGTCCGCCTCGAAGGTGGAGCCTGCTGTCATTCTCATCAATCAAAGTACTTTTCTGCCCCCACATTAACTTCAATTAAAAGCAGTCAGCAATACCATACGCTGCTATTGATTACCTCTCACATTCTGCTCCGCGGCTGCTGTTCAGACAGTTGGTTCTGACAGGAGGGCTGGTTCTTATGGCATAATGCAATTATCTGTCACTGGGCCAACTGTTGTCTTCGTAAGAATTTTGTAACTTTGAAGACTGTCCTTCATGTGGCTTTTTAACATTCACTGCCACTTATTCAGACCATATCAATGAACCCAGTTATAGATTATTTTAATGTCTCCGGTTCAACATAAAAAAAAAATAGCTCAATAACATAGATCACACTATACTCTTGATCCTTCTCTATAGATTCTGCTCAGTCAGGGCCTGATTGATCCCCAGGAGTTTTATTACCTTCTGCACTTCCCAGTGGATGCTTTGAAAGTTAGCGCTGTGCCTTTTCTCTCTCCACATGCGTGGGGCGCCATTAAGGTATAAAGCAACACCTGAAATCGCTGAATGGGTGACATTTTTATCTGAGCATCCCATTTCACTGCAAAGTAAGGTAATAATAATGCCTTTTACTGTGACGTAGACAATTTCTGCTGTAGAAGACTTCAGTGGACTTGACAAAGATGTGGAGAGCTCACCGAAGCGCTGGAGGAAGATTGTTGAGTCCAGCTGTCCTGAAAATGAAAGGCTTCCGCAGGACTGGAAAAACAAGAGTTCTCTGCAGAAGCTCGTAATCCTGAGAACACTTCGACCTGACAGAATGACGTATGCACTGAAGTAAGAAAATTTAAAGTGAATTTCTTTAAAAAAAAAAAAAAAACAGCCATTCATTGTTGACCTTTTTTATTATTATTTTTTCTTTGTAGAAAGTTTGTGGAAGAAAGCCTGGGAACCAAATATGTGCAGACTGACAGGTTGGAGTTCGACACGCTGTATGAGGACAGTGGTCCCTCAACCCCTATGTTCTTCATCCTGTCACCTGGAGTGCATCCTCTCCAAGAAGTTGAGAAACTCGGTACTACGCTTGTTCTTCGTTGCTTGCATATCTTGTATTATTTATTGTGGTTTAAAACTCAAAATACTATTTGCATGCAGGTTTTAAGCGGGGCTTTTCCATTGACCAAGGGACTTTACACAACGTGTCTCTGGGACAGGGTCAAGAGGAAGTAGCTGAGAGGGTTCTTACAGTTGCTTCTAAGCAGGGACACTGGGTAATTTTGCAGGTGAGATTTTTTTCCCCTCACTAAGTCCTTACTGTAATGACTTCAGGCTGTGCTTGGAGCTTCCCAGTACACATAATGATATTATCTCCTCCTGTGAGCAAGGGAAATAAACTCAATTTGGTTCAATAAAAGCTTTAATTGGCTAGATCAGCTCCATAAATAGCCCCTTTAGGGAGAAGTGCACAGATAAGTGAATCAGTGAGGGTTTTCTTACTATTTCAGGGCAGAGAGAAGCAGTTTTTGAACAATTCTTCTTCATGTAAACACAAATGTGTAAATAATTTCAATTCAGTTCAATTCAATTTATTATAAAGGACCAAGTCACAACAGAAGTCATCTCAGGGAACTGAACAGAAACATTCATATACATAAAAAAACAGGTTAATGACATTATTTATCTGAGGAGCAGACTGCTTTGAGTTTAACTTCATTGCAGAACTCTCATCCTGAGCAAGCATGAAGGTGACAGTGGAAAGGAAAAACTCCCTCATGAGTCAAGTCCAGTATCTGCTATTTCCAGCAGAGCTATAGGCTCAGGACAAGTGGCAATCTGCTTTGACCGGCTGGACTTGAGAGGAACAGGAAGGAGTAACAGATACACAATGGCAGGTCGAGACAGAAATAACATTAAATGAAAACTATTCAATTTTACTAATTCATTTAAGGAAATTAGGTCAGTTTGTCATCTAGTAGTCTAGTCTATGGCATCATAACAATCCAACCCTAACTATAGGGTTTATCAAAAAGGAAAGTCTTAAAACTGGACAATGTGTCAGCCTCATGGACAGAAACTGGAAGTTGGTTCCACAAGA
>JARVGS010001283.1:20767076-20786065 GCA_031762315.1 Hypsolebias antenori
CCATATTCATCCACCCGGTCTCTACGATCACAGAACAGTAATCTCCTTCACCTTCCACGAACCAAATTAAGGACCATAGGAGATGGGGCATTCTGTGTGGCTGCCCCACACCTCTGGAACTCCCTCCCTGGCTATCTGAGAGCTCCACAATCACTGGTTGACTTTAAAAAAGGCTTTAAGACCTTTCTTTTTAAGCAAGCCTACTCTGCCTCCACATGATTTTATCTCTGATTTTACTCTATATTGTCATTGTTTTTAGTTGATTTTATCACTGATTTTTTGTTCTTTTATCATTGATTTTACTTGATTTTATCTCTTATTTTTCATTTTAACATTGATTTTAGTTGCACCTATTGTAGCACTTTGAGATTTTTGTTGATGAAAAGTGCGTTACAAATTAAATTCATTATTATTATTATTATTGTGATGGAAAAGTAGAGGGTCAGAAAGAACTTCACTGTATTTTTGTGGATTTAGAAAAACATATGACAGGATGTCGAGGGAAGAGGTGTGGTATTGCATGAGGAAATCTGGAGTGGCAGAGAAGTGTTAGACTGGTACAGGACATGTATGAGGACAGCAGGACAGTGGTGAGATGTGCTGTAGGAGTGACATAATTTCAAGGTGGAGGTGGGATTGCATCAAGGATCAGCTCTGAGTCCCTTCTTGTTCGCTCTGATGAGGGACCAACTAACAGATGAGGTCAGGCAGAAATCCCTGTTGACTATGATGTTTGCAGATGACATTGTGATCTGTAGTGAGAACAGGACACAGGCAGAAGACAACTTAGAGCGGTGGAGGTATGCACCTGAAAGAGGAGGAATGAAAGTTAGCTGTAGTAAGACAGAGTACATGTGTGTAAATGAGAGGGAGGTTGGTGGAACAGTGAGGCTACAAGGAGCAGAGGTCACAAAAGGTGCTGGACTTCAAGCACTTAGAGTCCACTGTCCAGGACAATGTGGAATGTGGTAGAGAGGTGAAAAAATAGTCCACGCAGGATGGATTGATGGAGAAAAGTAGAGATGCACAATAGTGGATTTTTGGCCGATATCCAATATGCCGATATGTTAAAACTTATTCAGCTGATAACCGATGCTGATACTGATATTGTACATATGTTCCATTCTCAGAACATAGCCCTCTTATTTAGGCTTATTTGCTACAAAAATTGTGCAACAGTTGTAAGAGCTGGTGACATATATTCAGTAACAGCCATATGATATGCATAGCCCGTGTTAAATATTATTTGTTAGCATTAGTCACCTGCGATGCTCTCTCACTTGTGGATGCTTGTTCCAGGCTCCTAGCTGCAATGTGAGATCCTCTACACTCCTGTGCATGAAGGACAGCCGTTTTAAGTTCAAAGTTTTTGTCTATCCGTTGTGCTGTAAAACTAATCATGCTAACGGGGCTAACACCATGTCCAAATGTCTGTGGTAACTCACCCATCAAGTCGTGCTATTGGCTATTAGCTTCTCAATGACGTCGGAAATGACTGCTTGTAACTTGGGTAACGTTTCGTCGGAAAACTATCTCAGACTGCAGACAATGTAGTGAGGCTCAACGTAATCCATAAATCTTTGGAATCCGACATCCTCACCAACAAAAAATAAAACTTCTACACCGTCGACATTTAGAATTTTCCTCTCCGCTATGAGATCAGGTAGGCGCACATGACATCCTTGCGTTGCACTGCCGCTGTAACATCATCACTTTGTGCTGCAACGTCATCATGTTGTGCTGCCGCTGCAGGCAAAATCAGTGCCTTTTATTTCGGCAAGTTATTATAATGGCATGGCCAATGTCCGTTATAGAAATTTAACGCTAATATTGGCCGATACCGATACCATGCCGATAATATCATGCATCCCTAGAGAAAAGTTTCAGGAGTGATTTGCAACTAAAGGGTGGCAGCAAAGGTCAGAAGAAAAGCTTACAAGACAGTTGTGAGACCAGCTATGTTGTATGGTCTGGAGACAGTGGCATTGACAAAAAGACTGGAGAAAGATCTGGAAGTGGCAGAAATGAAGAAATTTGAGGTTCTTCTTAGGCCTGACAAGGATGGATAAGATCAGGAATGAGATCATCAGAGGTACAGCACAGGTTGAACAATTGGGAGATAAAGTTAGAGAGGCCAGACTGAGATGGTTTGGATAGAGAAGGGACAGTGGACATGTTGGTAGCAGGGTGTCAGAAATGCAGCTGCCTGGAAAAGGACAAAAAGGAAGTCCAAAGAGGAGATACAGTATATGAATGCAGTTAGAGAGGACATATAGGTAGTTAAAGTGGTGACAGAAGATGCAGAGGACAGAGTGAGATGGAGAAGGGTGACCACTGAAAAAGGAAAAGACGAAAGAAGAAGAAAGAAAAAGAATCCAGGTTAACTAAGGAAATAAAACGATGAGATTACAGTGAAACAAAAATCGGGGACATACAGTATCTAGCTTTAACATGCCACCACTGACCCAGTTTCTGAAGTAAATTAATTAAAAAGAGATATTACCTAAAGGCAGACTTATTAGCGAGCTTTCTGCAGTACTGCTCTGTGTAAACAGGGACTACAATAGCAACCCTGGGAACTGCACGTCTATACTATAGGCCTGAAGTACTGTACAACACTAATGTGATGAAACTCTTCGCAGCTATTTACCAAATCCCCTTTTTGAAAAGATTTTCACTCAAGTCTAACAAGTGGAGGATTTTAAACAACTAAACAATGGCATTGTCTTACAGCATAAGAGGGATGGAAGTGTTAATTGTGTTTTGCTGTGTTTGATGGGCACAAGACTGCTAACAGGAGCAATGAAAACTGTCATGTTAATTTGAAGGAGACTTGATGGGGACACAGGCTTGACTTCAAAGGGGAAGTCATGCTATTCTTCAGCAAAGAATCACTGCTGTTTTCTGCTGTTCTTAGCTCGCTTAGACCTTCCTGACCATCTGGGAAGAGGAATACAACTAGAATATTTTAATGCAATTTGCACATTTTATGGACAGTTTTGTAAGTGAAACAACTGTTCATTAAAGACTAGTTTAATGGTGAATTTAGAAAATAGATCATAGAATGTTTTAAGATATCATTATAAAATAATTGATCTCTAAATATGGCCATCTCCCTGTAAAATGTGGTTTACTGTGATATTACACTGGTGATGTTAGGTTTCTAAATGTTTGATGTTTTTTATACTGCAAAAACATTAAAAAAATCTCAGGGTTAAACAATGAGACAATTGCGTACTGAGGAAAATGATGCAAGTATTCCCAATTTAGGAAAAGTGTGATAACATCTTGGAGAGATTCAAGTTCAACATTTTAAATCAACAAAATGCCTGTCAGATTTGACTAGAACAATCATTATTTGTATGCGGGCCTACACTATTATAACGTCTGATCTTCAAATCACTTCTTTAGAGAAGTTTATATTATAAAATATTTTTCATATCAAAAGAAAAAAAAGTTGCTCATCAAGGTGGAAAAAAAAATAACTAAACCACATCTTTGAAAGCTTTTTCTTTTTTTCCGTTTTTTTTTTTTTTTTTGGCTTATCCTTCTTCACCACAGTGAGATCCTCCTCCATCTCTGTCTTCACTCTAGCTACCTCCATGTCCTCTCTAACTTCATCTACATACTGTTTCTCCGCATTGGCCTTCCTCTTTGTCTTTTTCCTTCTACCCATATACTCACTGTCTCTCCTCTGGGCATGTCCAAACCATCTCAGTCTTGCCTCTCTAACTTTATCTCCATGTCCTTCAACCTGTGCTGTACCTCTGATGATCTCATTACTAATTATATCCATTCTTGTAAGTAAGTAAGTGTTTCATTGTATGTTCCCATACAATGACAACATTAGTTCTTTGCATTTAATCCATCATACCTGAGATACACCTAAGTGGAACAGGGGGCAGCTATTGTCACTCCCAAGGAGAACCTCAACATCTTCATTTCTGCCACTTCCTGTTCTTTCTTGTCTTTTTTGTCATTGTAACTGACTCCATACAGTTCTACACAGATGGGCTCATCACTTTCTTGTAAATTTCCATTTTACCTTTGCTTTTGCCACAATAAATGTATTTTCTTTTAAAATCACATTTCTCCATCCACTCCATTCTGCCAGGGCTCTCTTTTTCACCTCTTTACCACAATGCCCATTTTCCTGGACAGTCGATCCCAAGTGCTTGGAGTCCTGCATCTTTGTGACCTCTGCTCCTTGTAGCCTCACTGTTCCACCAGCCTCCCTCTCATTCACACACATGTACGCTGTCTTACTACGGCTGACTTCCTCTTCTTTGAACTACATACCTCCACGTCTTCAAGTTGTCTTCCACCTGTTTCCTATTCTCACCGCAGATCACAATGTCATCTGCAAACATCATAGTCCATGGGGATTCATGCCTGACCTCATTTGTTAGTTAGTCCATTACCAGAGCAAACAACAAGGAGGGGCTGTGAGGGGCTTGGTGTGGTCCCAGTTCCACCTTGAAGCTATCTGTCCAGTGGCAGTTTCTGATATGGGTGATGTAGGCAGTTGCCCAGGACTGCAGCTTGTCAAGGGCGGCATGTGCGTCTGGCCCCTCCCCAAATAAAAAAAAATAAAAAAAACTGCTTAAACATTTGAAAGCAGCATTTTGTTTTCAGATTAACTTTTGTAAAAATCATTATCTCTGTGTTTCTTAGCTGATGTCCAAAGCTAACGTGAGTGACAATTTGTGTAAATTTGGAAATCAATATCAAAACACTTCTACCTATGGCATTGACACCATATTTAATGGTGGCTAACTTTTATATTATTCTCCTTTAAAGCCTTTGTACCTATCTAGAGGTGAGAAGGAAATAAAAAAAACATCCTCATCTCATACCTTAAGAAATAATACTGCACTACTGAAATATTTCCCGAGCTGAAAATTTAATGGACATTAAAATGCACCAAGCTTGGTGTAGCTATCAATTTGTCTCAATAAACTGAAGTGAAATAAGAATGTGCCACTCAACACTTATGTGTCTTCCAAATTTAAAAAAGGATCATCCCACCACAGGAAACAGAGATTACTTGACTTTTCTTACACATTTTACAACCAAAGATGGACTGCTTTGTGTTTATTTAATTTTCAGGTGTGCAGTGGTACCATCCAGTGAAATTACTATTTCTCCTACTGTGAGGCCACTGCCATCTTACCCAAGGCAGTGTAAGTGCATATTTGTGATTAAAGTATTCCAACCCAATGAACAATCAATGTGTTCAGTGTAGTACTAGCTGGCAGGTATTGCCAACATTAGAGACTTAGGTAATTTTTGCAGTAACATGTGGTTGATATTCATACCTTTCTATCATCCTAGACTTACCAAGAGGTGCTAAAAAATGGCATTTGCATTGTCTAACCTTTAAAATTGTTGGCATGATAACGTCCTAAAGTATTCAAATGAGCTTAAAGCTGCTGTATAATCCCTTATACTCTAGCCATGTTTGTTGTTTGAGTGTTTTTGTCTTTTTTTGACAACTTTTCTTTCAGGGTTACATTTTCAGGTTGTTGATGCATCTTAGCTTCATTCTAATTGTTTTGATTTTATTCATTACCATGTTTCCATATGCTTCTTAGAAATTTGAGATTGTTATTTTTGGATAAAGTTGATGGCAAAATCTCTTTTAATACCCTTTGAGGTAGATGAAAAAAGTGTTGTACATAAATTTATGCACCCAAGACTCCAAAAAATAACCTTCAGTCAGCTTTATTTTCATAAATTTCAGGCTTTGAAATGAGTACAACATATACAGACAGAAAACTTTTACAAATATATTAAAATGTGATACTTGTATGACAAATAATCAAACATGGATGATACTTTCATTGCATTTGAAGTTGTATATGAAAGAAATATGAAAATGTGTAGCTGAGAGTAATTGCTAAATAATGTAACGTGTACTTGTTCTTAGCTGAGGTAATATTTTAGTTCATCAGAACTACAGAACAAAAAGTAATAATAATGGTTCTGCCAGTAGCAGTGACTTTTACTGCCAATACCTTGTACTTAACACTGATTTCAAACATGCCACAAAAACAGAGTTCTTAAATTTATTGAAAAGTAAGGTCACTCTTTATCAGGGAATTAAATAAAGTTCATTTACTTCTTACTAATCTAAGTACACAAGTCTTAAGATCAAATATACTACCAAATACAATTCTACTTAACTTTGACTCAAGTACCTGCTATAATGTGATAGTAGTTTCATGTAGTTCAGGTGTACATGCATTAAAAAGGCAAATGTTTGCTTGATTCATCCACAGAGAAACAAACCAGGTGAAAGATAATACTTTAGTCCTTTCACTTTGTCCAATAAAAGGGGAGGCTGCTTTTTCAAGTTTTAAATGAACAGTCTCACATGCAATTCCCTTATCTTCCTTTCTGGACTTCCCGGAGTATTTCCAAGTGGACGGATCAGTAACATCAATGCCACTTGTTTGTCATATTTTTAGTTCCACCGTTCACACCTGGATTGTCCACACTACGTCTCTTCTTCACCGAGTGAAAGTTAGAAAAATCTCTCCATCCATACAAAGCCATGAATGGTAGCAAACTTGTTTGAATGTCTCACAGCTGCAGTCATTCTGAAGAGTTTGCATTGAAATGCACCGATGCCTTAACCATTATAAACCCTGTTCTGTTAAATCAGGATATTTCCCCTGGCGGTGTCATTCCTGCATTGTTGCCACCTCATCTTGTGTACATTAAGGGGGAGTCTCTCTCCCACTTTTCTTCACTTGAGTCACGTTACTGTTCTGGTGCGCTGGAAAACAAGTGAGGCGTGATACAAGCTTGTTGTGCAGAATGGCAAAGCAAAGTGGTGCAATTTATGTATGATCAGGAGAGAGAGGCATTTGTTTCCCAGATGCAGAGTGGGTCCAGTGCTCATAAGCTTTTTATGCCTGGATGTGTAAGCCATGTTTCCTCATTATGTGCCAAGACGGTCTTTTCTCTTGGCTTTGTGTGCATAGAAAAAATACATACTGTGCCCAGAAGTGATGAATAATACAGAAATAATCACAAGAATGCCAAAGTGTTCTGGTTGTGGAGCAGAGATCACCATGATGAAGTGAAGCAGGTCCATTAGGTAATTCATGGAGCTCTGCACTCCGTTCACTACTCCTCGCTCTGACTCACAGATGGTCTCCTGCAGTAGCTGGGTGACAGTCAGGTCAAAGGACCACAGACCTGAAACACATATGATCAGCAGAATCAGACCCCATACCTGAGCTGCTCATACAAACCCAAGTGGAGCTAAAGTGAGCCTATTTATCCCCTGCTGCTGTGAAAGATGAGCAGTCATGAACCTTTGGACCTGTTTTATTGAATCTCACAGAAAGTAATCAGTGATAGTATGTCTACAGCTGTGTGGTTGCAGTCAACTTGATTCAAGAAGGTTGATACAGCAAATTAAACCTGGTGAATTCCAAAAATATATTTTAAAGATACTGAGCGAAAATATTAAGTGTTTGAAGCTGATAGTTATACTTTGAGTGCCAACAAATCATGTAAGATCTTTGCCTAAAACTTAGACATGCAAGTTATGACCTCATTTTAGCCTTTATGAAAAAGTTATTAAGCCAAACATTGGTACAGTTTTCTCTACTGCCCTCCTGTGGACAGGCAAAACATTCTATAGTGGTCAGTTTGATCTTTTTGAAGGTTTTAGTACAGTTGTGGCTTTCCTGCTCTCAGAGAAATCTGAGTTTGAAGAATTCTCATGAAGGAGTCACATTAATTGCTTAATTCAGAGCAGGTTTCAGCCATCTAAAACAAATCAAACTGTTTAGCCGTTTAAACAAACACTGTTGTGCATTTTTACAGCACATTACACGTGCATCTAAAAAAATTTTGAATATCGCGAAAAAGTTCAATTTGTGTTCCAGTCATTTCAGAAAGTGAAACTCATATATGACATAGATTCATGAAATATTTCAAGACTTTATTTCTGGTAATTTTGATGATTATGGCTTGCAAATAATGGAAAAACCAAAACTGAGTGTCTCAGTAAAATACAATATTACATAGCCGGCTTTTGGTAGTGTTGTCAGTGTGGGCAGGAGCCCAGTCCTGCTGGAAAATAAAATCAGCATCTCCATGAAGCTCAGCAGCAGAAGGAAGCATGAGAAGTGTGGACTTCAGAAAACACAGTGGAGCAACACCAGCAGTGGACATGGCCCCAAACCATCACTGACTGTGGAAACTTCACTCTGGACTTCAACCAATGTGGATTCTAGTCCTCTCCACTCTTCCTCCAGACTCTGGGACCATTATTTCCAAATGACTTGAAGCATTTACTTTCTTCTGAAAGGAGGATATTGGACCACTGAGCAACAGTCCAGTTCTTTTTCTTCTCAGCAGGTCAAACACTTCTGATGTTGTCTCTGGTTCAGGAGTGGCTGGACTTGAGGAATGAGACATTTGCAGCTCATGTCTAGAAGTTAGTCAGCTGATTAGGGTGTGACACCACAAGTTTACAATATCGAGCCTCTTCACAATGTTCTAATTTTCTGAGACACTGAATTTGTATTTTTCAATATTTGTAAGACAAAATCATCTAAATTACAAGAAATAAAGTCTTAAAATATTTGCCTCAATGTACTAAATCTATGTAATATATGTTTCACTGTCTGAAATGACTGACAAAAAAATAATGTACTAATAGTACTAATAATTTTAGATGTACTTTAATGTCATACAGTTACAGAGTGGGTACATCTTGTCACATACGGTATATCTTACACATAATGTACTGTAAAATATTACAGATGTGTTACAACACTGATAGCCTTCATTAATAATAACAATAGATAAATGTAAATTAGTAATGCGAAGGTGCCTCCATGTAAGCCTTTACATGGTGGCACCTTCTGTAAGGTCTTTTTAAAGTTGAGCTCTTGTTAAATTGTTGAAATCCGCACTGGAGTAGATCTCAGTCATACTGGTCATTAGGGTGACTCCTGAAAATTGTTCACTCTGACTACTGTCTGCAGCAGGTAAGATACTGACTGCTCTAAAGTCCTTTAAAGTGCCTGGTAAAATGTTAGCAATGTAATATCTTAGTGCTACAGATGTAAAATGGAATATCTGTGATTTTTTTTTCTTTCTCCACTGATGGGATGAGATTCAACACTGAGATCTGTGGGATTTGAGGGAAGAGGAAGTCTTTGGTGTGCGAGTGTATGTGTGTAGTATATTACATCAGTGCCTTCTTGGGGTTGACTACTTCTGTTGGACAGTGCTGCTGCCATGTGGAAGTTGAGATTTGTCAGCAAAAGGGTTTAGGTGGGTAGCTAATGTCAAAGTGAGATATGTAAATGCCAGGTTCTACCAACAAAACATTGTGCTTTAACAAGATGAACAGGAATGTTCTCCTTTCTGGTCAGAAGACATAATGTAGTAATGGGTATCCTTGCATATAAGCAATTTAACTTTGAGTTTCATTGGGTAGAAATAATTTCCTGAAATTATTCAGTCATTATTTTCTTATGTTTGTGGACTCACCAATGCGTGCTGTGATAACGCCCAGGAATAACAGAATAATGGAGATGTAAGAGTCTGGTGTTGTTCCAGAAGGCACGTTGTCAAAAAGCACAGTGTTGTTGGTCCAGTGGATGGAGGAGCGATCAGGAAGCAGTGGCTGGTTGCTTCCTCCCATCAGAGAATAAGGGTGTTTTTGCCTTTGGCTTGCCATGCCGCCACGCTCAGCCGAGGAACTGGAGCTAAAGTAGGGCATCAGCAAGCTCAGATCCATGGGGCTGCCAGGAGCAAACACAGAGCACACACATAGCAACAAGCAGCCAAGGTGGAGGCAGCTGGAGATGATGCCTGTATTAATCAGGCCACAAGTCTTCCTGAGTCTGGTGAACATTACGGTGCCCATCAACCCTGTGATGGCTGACACGCCCATCAATAGACTTAGAAGAGATCCGCTTATGCCTTGTGTGTAGGCGTAGCCTGTGGTGATGCAGTCAAACCCCAGGACTGTAGTGTAGAGAAACGCCAGGCCCATTCCTGCCAGGAAGACAGGCTGATGATAATAGGCCCTCCAGCCATCTTTACACGTGCTCACCAGCCGGCGAAACCTCCGGAAACACAACGGCGAGTTGGTGATTTCCTTAAGATGCACATTCGAGCTGCAGTTGCCCTCGTTCAAGGGTTGCAGTTGTGCAACATTGCCTTCCCCTGATGAGAAAGAAGAATAGCAACCCATCATTTCAGTTCATTAATTCCAAACGCTTAATCTTCAGCTGGTTTTCTGCAGCGTTTCTGCTACTTGTCAATTCTCACTTCATTTATCAGCTAGAGTCCATCTACACCGATTTGCATGAGCTTCAAATAAAATGCTGACTGTGTACTCTGGTGCAAGGTATTTTGACTCACAATAATTCTGGCTAGTTGGAAACGCAGGAGTTGTGGTTTTTTTTTTAACTTCCTCCTGTTGTGCTTTCTTGTTTTGCTCATTAAACAATGACATATTAATCAGTCCAAAGTATATATTAACCCTTTATTGTAAAGGTTAATCACAGTTTTTGTTTATATTTAAAAAATGTCATGCTGCCCAGTTTAACTTTGGTTTTTTAATCAATATATTCTTTGAGTCCAGAGATGGATTTATAACCTGTCCTGTGTGTCCTGCCGCTCGTACAGTCACTGATAAAATGGGCATGAGTGAAAGGAAGAAGTAAAAAAAAAAAAAACGGGTGGATTCTTTGAGCCATATGAAAATTATCTGAAACTTCATTTTTCTTCGACTGCTCCCTTCCTCAGGGATCACCACAGCAGTCAAACCTGCATGAGTTTTGGCAATCGTTTTTACGCTGATTGCCCATTCTGACTCAACCTATGACCATGGAGGGCTGCAATCTTTAGAGCCTGAGGGACCAGATGCGGGGGTTAAGGGCTCTGAGTGGGACGAGGGTGGAGGCTGGTGTGGCTGCTTCAGCTTTCCCACACAGATCTTGTTGTAAAAGTCAATAGATCTGAACTGGCAACCTCTCAGTACTGGATTAACCTTCTTTAATCTCCGTGCTTCCACTCTATAACCTGCTTCTGGCACATATCTCTTTATGATATTACACATATTGGTAGTAACCATCACATCATACCATATTGTTTAAAAATTTGTCAGAAGCACAATGATTAAAGTGAGGATAAAACTGAAAAACCAGTCTGAATATGCAGAGTCTGTATTAAACCGATAGCAGATTTTGTAATATTTACTGCTCCTGTATAGGTGATGTACATGTCATTATGTTAGTAATCATTACAAGCTGTGATATAAGGTCTTATTTGATCATACTTGAATAACTTTTGGACTGTTAAAAAAGGTTTAGCAATATTAATAACATGATAGAACAAAGCCTTTATGCACAACAGTGGGTTCACATCGCTTACTGTTTAATGCACATAGCAGGGTACTAATTTGAAAAACGAGTTTGCACACCATTTCGAGCTGCGTACAGTATATTGAACAGTGCAAACACTGAATGCCAAACTCAGCTCTTGCAACAAGAACAGCCCCTTAATCATGTCTGATACAAATAAAAGCATAAGATTGTCAGTGCCAAGATCAGAAAGTTGTCTATTATTTCTGGGTGATGTTCTCATGCACCAAGAAGGAGTGGATCCATAGAGGACTATGCATTAGCCTGTGGAAGCTACTTTAATGCTATGAAAATGCTATAGATAGTAACGGGCTATTGTTTAATATATCGTATTATTTTACATTATTAATGTTTAGCGTATATCTTAGCTCTTTTAGCATACTGTTTAGCGTTCGTTTAGCACATATCTTAGTGTATATCTTAGATCCTTATATTATGTTTATTTTTATACAGTACTTTATATTTTTGCTACTTTGGGTGTAACTGAGACCTTGAGTACATAATTTCATTCCACCTCATGCACTACGTGATGTGAATGACAATAAAGAACCTTGAACTTTGTAATGCAGATACGTGCACTTAGAATGGCATTTAGCTGTAGCAGTGTATGAAATTTACTATTGTTTGCTTGAAATTTTGATGTAATTACAGATGGTGTTTATACCCTGATGCATGCTCAATAATCCTAATAATCCTGCATGCCAATAATAATAAAGTAGATGGTGTTTATGTTTTATTTATTTTTTTTAGGTCTGTGCCAGTGCCTTCAACTTCTGATGAATGATATTGCTTCTGTTAATATAAAAATGATTGCTATGGTTTTACTAAAGATTTCTGGGGAAAACATGACCTAGAATTAATTGACCTGTATGAGATTTTCTAAGTCCATTGCCATTGCTAATTTTTTTAAATCAGAGCTGTCAGTGACTGATAAATAGATATTTTGGTTTATTTTTGACCAATATTCCTTCAGCGTTAGAAAAAAGTATAAAATTGTATATTTAACAAATCATGGAAGAAACTTTTTTTGAAGAATTTGCAATGTTGTAAATATTATACGGAAGTCTTTTCTTGTTTTAAAAATTTTCAAGGGTAATTACAGTAGCTGCTGCTGCATCTTTAACTTCATACTTGGAAATTTTGATACAAGTGAAGCAGCTTGTTGATTATTTTTTCCCTTTTTTAGCAACAAGTATTGGCCTCATACAATCTGTTGGCTGTTTACCCAATCTATTTCTCTGGAGTTACTTCAGTGCTTGCATAGTTTGGTGTGGCAATATCTACTTTTGCATTATAAAGCTGCTGTTGGAGGGTTATTGTAACAATGAAGCACACTGTCATTATGCACAGAAGATCATAGAAAATAAAAGCTGGAGAATCTCTTGTTTGAACTAATAAAGGCTCTCCTAAGAATAAGCTGAAAATGTTCATCTTTTTGGAAATATTTCTAGAAATGTCATTGAAAATTATTTTGAGTTATTGAGATACAGTGTTGAGGTTATATCAGCCACCCCCATGAGTATTCAATGTTTTTTCATGACGCAGCAAGTCTCAATTTCTCACATTTTTCTATCAACAAAATGCAGCATTAAAGATTAGTCAGAGATATATTTGAATAAAAATTAGTGCATACCTTCTAACCTTCTTCTTTCTCTCCTGTCTTGAAACACCTGATCAGTCTCGACTGTTGGTGGTTTGACTGAAAGAGCAGGGACTATTCGATACACTCTTGACAGAAAGAAGAACTCCACAAGAAGAGACACCAGGTTCCATGCCAGGATGAAGGCACAGCCAACCACATTGGAGGCCAGGGTCATGACCTGGCCCACTGCTAGTGGGGCCAGGATGTTGGTCACCTGATCTATCCGCCTCATGGTTGCATTCATTCCTTTTGTTAAGATCAAACACATGGAGATTAAAGTGGGTCCTCTCATGAAGTTCATGCAAAAGCAGAGATCAGTCAATATTTTCATTAGTTTAAGCATCTATTATGCTAAAAGGCTGATGTAAGCCTATGAGAATCAACAAATCAAATCATTATGTTTATTTCTCACCAGCCAGGTGACCTCGATTGTAGCCTGTAATAACAACTATCCAATCCCTCTGAATGGCAATGGTCAGCGCTGTGCTTGCGAGGTTTGCCACATCTGCCAGGATGATCACCACCGTATAACAAACCACCTTGTGTGAGTTTTGCGATGCAACATGTTACTAAGACATCACAGAGTAGCCACAAACTCAGAAGCAGATAAATCAAGGGCACAGGACAGAGGAAGCAACAGCAGCAACTTCTCTCTGCAATCATATACACTGACAAGTTCAAGTATATAAAACCACTGTTGTACGTTCAATTACCAGCATTATATATTGGTCAATAAATAATGTCTACTTACAGTAAGCCATCCATCCCAGATCTCTTCAATTCTTTGCTTATATGAGAACACCAACATGAGCACAATGCTACATACAGTCACTGAGATGTTCTGAATGAAAAGAGATGCATGTGCAACTAAAATAGAAAACAGGCAAAAAAAAAAGTTTCAGACTTTCATACTAATACAACCTAAACAAAATGAATATGTGTGTCATGAGCTGTGAACTATACCTAGAGTCCTGCTGGTTTAGCGTAGCTATCAAATCTAGGACTGATTTCCATTTCAGATATCGTGGGAATAGAAGTCACCACCAAGGAAGAGCAGACGACTAAATGTCTTGGCTCAAAATTGGAAGCCAGTGATTTTTAGCGCTTGTTCTCTCAGTCTGTCCTTCCTTGCTGCATTCTAAAAATGCAACAACAACAACAACAAAAAGTGTGAAATGACCACATACCTTTATTCCTTGGATTGCGATCAACCCAGTCTCCGATTAAAGCCCCAAGCAAGAGCACAGAGCCAGCCACCACCAGTCCAAACACGGCTGTCAGCAGCAGGTTGTGGCCGTACAACTCAATCAGGAACACAGAAATAGCAAAATGCCACATACGGTCACCCTGTTCATCACAAGATACAAGCTTATTATTACACTTTCTGCAAGGGAAGAACTGCCAATATGCTGCCACACAACTAACAACAGTCTGCCAGGCATAGGTGGTGTCTTGTGGACTGCTCTTAAGATCTGCTCCTTCAGAAATGCTTCTTACCCACATGGACAACGCTCCACTGACATAGATGAGAAACTTGGGACCCTTGAGGTAGATAAGAGCTGAACCTTGCAAGCAAATGCACAAGGATCAAAATACGTTCCACGTACAGCACATTACCAACACCTTGCATTTAAATGAGCTTCACCTGGTATGCTTGGTGCTTTTTTAGCGCTTGAATCCCTGATGTCACCTGACTCAAATTCAACCACAACCCCACCATACTGAGAGGCATCTGCTTGCTGGGACATTTCCTAGAAAAGAAACGTTAAGTTTAAAAACTCACATTTTGATAGAATTTAAGACGATTCCGATATGTTCTTCTTCTCTAACGTTGCCGTGTCCTTAAATACAAGCGTTTGTAGCTTGTTTGCAGCAATTTTCTCCAAATTAAATTGCAAACACAGCAGAAACTGCTAATTTGGTCAAGTTTGACTGTGGAACAGAGAACACTGGTGCAAAAAAAAAAAAGTAGTTTCTGTGATTACAGCTAGCCACAGAACAAAGTAAGCTCTGTAAATACAATCCTTAACAGGCAAAAATGAAAGTGATCATAAGCAGCGCAGGATAAGTTGTCACCTTTTGCTTGGATGTTCTCAGTCCTCAGATATTCTTCAATGATGTATCTTGTGCCATGTGTCCCACACTAGGATGGGAGTCTTTCCTGAGAGCTGGAATTCCAGCTGTAGTAGTTTGAAAGGCTTAATAACATCACAGTGTTCAAGTGCACCATTGTATGAAAGTGCCAGAAAGGCAGAATAGGCAGAGGGACAACAAAGGCAACCAGCATATTCCAGAGCACGTGACACTCTGTGAACAATATCACTGCCCACACACATGGCACACACAAAAAAGCGTTGCTGCGTGTTACTCAAAATGCACACACACATGGCCGGTGAGGACATACGTGCTTGTACACCCACATGAACTGTTAACATGTGAACAAAGTTACAGTATGAACACATCATGCAATATTACATCACTCTTATTTGAGCGTAGAAGACACAGAACAAATAGCTGCTGTTTTCATATGGTTAAAGCTGTGTCTTTCAGCTGATTAAATCTGAGCCATAAGGTAAAGCGGGGAAATGAATAGATTAGTGATTGTGAAACACATCAGCACTATTGATTACATATGTTTAAGTCTGGAAATTAATTTCCACAAATCATTGAGGTGTTTTATCTGTCGTGCTTCATTGATTTCCTTTCAAACAGAACAGGAAACTAGCCTCTTTTTTTAGTAACATAAAATAAAATAAAAACAAATGTGAGGTCCAGTCTTCTGTAAATTTTTGGTTTGTTTATGATCTTATCGTGCAATAAGATTGGGCTTACAGTGACAATTTTGTTAAGTTTTAAGCTTTACGTGTACTAAAACAAAAGCATTTTTAATTTCTGCTGTAGAAGAAATTCAATAATGTCAACTAATGTGATACTTGTGATAATATATATGACAAAAGCCTGCTCGTTGCCTTTTATTTATTAAATGTTTATAACAAGATGATACACCCTAATACAACTGTCTGTAGGTTCACAGAAAAAAATTAAATATCTTCACGCTTTTCCTCAAATCATAAACAGGCATGACCTTTTTCATTAGTTTTGGCTAAAAAACAGTTGCATCAGTATAGTATAATAACTCTTACAGATACAGCTTAAGCTACCAGTTTTGAATATTATCTGGTAATTTGTAATATATTAATGATAATCAGAATCAGAGAGTCAGAGTTTCTTTATTTGTCAGTCACACCACATATGGTACATGTGGTGGAACAAAACTGTGTGCACAGGGTCCCATTTACATCCAACAATAAAATGTAAAAAAAAAAAAAAGTAATAAGATCTAAGATATGAACTAAGAAAAACATTAACAAAAAATACACTAAGCACTAACAGCGTAAAAAAACTATGCCGAACAGCAGCACGAACATGAGTCTGTGTGAGCAGATGAGTGAGCACAGCATGAAACAGATCAGCAGCAACATGTGATTTTTCAGTGAGTCTAACAGCCTCAGGGTAGAAGCTGTTCCTCAGTCTGGTGGTTCTACACTTGATACTCCTTAACTCCTTCCTGTGTGTGCTGGATGAATGAGGTCCTTCGTGATGCAGAAAATATGCACATGTATTTGTACATATACATGTACATGAAAATTTGTACATGTATTTTAATTATGTTGTACTACTGGACACAGAATTTACCTAAGTGGTACACATCAATTTCAGGAATTGTAAGTTACATCAGTTTTAATCAAATATATATTAAAAAAACAGCTCATTTATAGCGTGTATAAATTGACATAAATGGCGCTGTGTAAGCTTGCTGATGTTTTATGAAAGCCAGTGTCTTTTGAAGTCACTGTTGCTATTTGAATTAGTACAAAATCAAGTTTACATTAACATTGCTTTCAAATCATCCCAACTGGTTCAGTCAACAGAATTTTTTTTCATTTACTGTATACACTTTATAATAGTTAACTGTAATGCATAAACAGCATTTGGATGTCACTGTACACAAATAAGTTGGTCACAATTTTTTTTCATATCTTGAAACTAGAAATCCTATTATACTTTAGTCAAAAATCTGATTTATTTCGAATATAGATTTTTTTTTTAATCATAAATTGCAATAATTGTTTTATTTAACCAGCCTTTAAGCATTCCACACTGACCACAGTGACCCCAGCTGGACAGATACATCTTTGCGGCCGGACTCTGGGTCAGTGCTGAGCTGATTATTGGTTAAGAGGGGAATCATATATTATTATTATTAATATTTGATAAGGCCAGCTGAAAATAAAATGTTGCCAGTCACGTTAACTAAAAGAAAAAGTCAAAGAGAATACAATATTTAAGAACAGCAAAAAGTCTTTCTGGTCATAAGAGTCAGCATCAGCAGCCAGTTTGTAAAAGCCAGGAATGACTTCCTGATTTGGGTTGCATTGCAATAATTTTATGGTTTTGTTTTGTATGTTATTTTAATGAGTTTTTTTTTTGTTTGTTTGTTTTTTTTGTTAAACGTATTGTATTTGTATGTCCCTGTAAATGTATTTGAAAGTTAAACCATTTTCAATCTATGCCTCTAGGTGTCCTCAGAGCCCTTATTTTGACACCAGACTACCTCGTTGCCTCTTTCTTATTATTTCATCTTTATTCACTTACCAAGTTACACCAAGTCATTAATGTTTCTTGCTTTTCTTTCTTTCTTTCTTTTTGGTGCAAATATCTGCAGTTGATGTAGTTCTTTTTTATATTTACCATACCAGGTAAAGAGACTTCTCAGAAAATGTCTCAGCAACCGTGCATTTTGTAAAAATGCATGCATAATTTACATCAGTTAGAATTATCATAGCATTAAACAAATGTCTAAAACATGAACATAGAGGTGTGAATAACAGAATAAAAGTTTTATTTTTGTGAAGCTGCAGTATTTTGGCTTGTGCTGCACATAAAACAAAGGTTGAAACCTAGCTTTAAAAATGAAAACTGCAGATGAGGTCATGGTTACAATAAATCTTAGTAGTTAACACAGTTTTGATTTGGTGGTGGCACCAGCCATTTTCTATGGTGGAGTCTGCTGGAGCTGCTTATCTACAGCTGAGAGGAAGCAGTTAGATAAGCTCATCAGGAAGGCCAGCTCAGTCCTAGGATGCCCCCTTGACCTGGTGCAGGTGGGGGGATGAAGAAAAACTCTGGCAAAAATAACAGCAACATTGGACAATGTCTCCCACCCCATGCATGAAGCTGTCACCGAGCTGGAGATCTCCGTCAGTGACAGACTGCTGCATCCGAGGTGCACAAAGGAGCGTTATCGCAGGTCCTTCCTCCCAGCAGCTGTTTGACTTTATAACCATCACTGATCACAACAAACTCTGTGTTTACATCCCTGCTGTCAAAGAGTTGTTACATTTCTTGGACATTATGCATTGTTTTCTTTTACGTGCAAAAACACATGCACATGTTGTACATTCTTTATATGATCCAATTCAGTTCACATCTCAAAATTTGGGTATTTTTAATAACTGCACATTATTTTTTTTTCTTATGCTGTAAATATGCTCCTATACTTATTGTGTGAATCTGCATTGTTTGTTTGACCTGTCACTTTGCTCCTGGTTCACCTGAGTTTCCCACACTGAGGGACAATAAAATATATTTCTATTCTATTTTATTCTAAATGCCCACCATTTTTATTCACAGTTAGGCACAAGCTGGCTATACAAATACAGGTAGTCCTCGAGTTACGAACGTAACCCGATTTTAACGTAAGTCGGAACTCATTACACGTGGCGTATGTAAGTCCGGATTTTTGCCGTAAGTCGGAAAAAGAATGGTAAACGGCTTTTTAAATGCGTTTTTTTTTTCAACGTGACACAACACCAGCGTACATTCTGTACCTTAACCATGTACAGTACTGTATTTCCAAGCAGTTAGCTAACACAGTACCC
>JARVGS010001283.1:20807711-20818762 GCA_031762315.1 Hypsolebias antenori
GTGAATTGGCACTATATAATAAACAGAATTAAATGAAATTGTATTACAATAAAATTCCAAGATTTTGCTATCCTCCAGCCCTACTGTGACATTGATTAATGATTGCCAGATTTGTGCTCGCCAAAAGTAAAATTGCACACTGTTTTTAAACTGAATATGTGTATTTGTTTAAACTTCTTTTTTTTTTTAATAACAAAATCCATTTAAAAAAAATTTTCACAAGTAATGCTCAATAAGTAGGAAAGATGGTGAAAAGCAGTTGGTGCTTGTTAAAATACTGTCAGCAAAGACATCCAAAAAGCTTCAGCTTCAGTTTTGATTCAACTTTGTAAGTTAAATAAACAGCCTGGACTACCCTGGATACATTCAGAAATGTACAGTGGAAAGTAACAAGTAAATATTATTTACCTTGCTCTGAAATATGCTTTAGCGTGACTCTTTAATTTTAAACTGTCCTTACCTGCAGCACTGCTGTCGATAGATCGTTTTATGTTTATTTGGTGGGAGGTGGGTTAAAAGACCTCGCGCATATTTCAAGCTTGTATGTTTAATTTGATAATTAAAGTTTGCTGTCGGTGCTGACAGATACTGCTCCTGTATTGCCTCGACTAGTTGCTGAATGAAAATTAGTGAGTTTAAGCAGGCTTTGCTTTGCATGTAATCTGCGTTTGTGACTATATGAGAACTGTCCCACACTGACCAGTTGGGGGTAAATAAAATCTGTCATTAAAGTCTGTGTTTAAAAAGACTGCCTGTTTGTGACAAGGCTGCAGGAGGAGCTGCTTTCAGTGCTGATAGGCCTTTTCTCTGTGTGTCAGACCCACTCCTGCCTGGCGGTCACCGACGAGCTGATGTTGGCACTGAGCCAGTCGGAGAAAACAAATCACACATCCATTGTAGAGGCAGCATAAAGCTCATTTGTCAGTGGTCTGAACTGGTAGGGTGGGGGTTGCATTTCTTCTACGTTTGCGTCTAAATTAGTCTTCCTTCGATATTTATAGGTTAAGGACATAATCTGTCACCCATAAAAACTGAAAGGTGTCCACTGCCAGCAAAAAAGCTAAAGAATTAAACTTACATTTCTCTATATTGTTGAATTTATTATACGAGGAAAATAAGCAAAATGTTCGTTCTGCACCGTTAGATGGCATGGTTTAATATTTTACAGAAGTTAACATGTATTTTTATGCAGTTGTGAAACTCTACAAGAATAAATAAATTCTGGCCAAATTCAGCTAATAAAACGGCAGATTTAACAGACTTCAAGCTTTACCACTGTTGAAAGTAGACTTCCAAACAGGCAAATTATCTTTTCTTAAGAGTCCAAACTGCACTGCTGTTCATGACTGAAAAGAATCGGGGTTTCTTGTTGCTGCCTTTGTTTTGGGTTGTCATTCAGTCTTTTTAAGCGGTTGACAGGAAGGTGATTGGGTCTTGGACTATCTCCATAAACACAAGGGGTGGAGTTGACCTCCACGTTGCTCCCATCTTTCTTTTTAACCAATAGATTTCTTTCACTTTTGTTCTTTGTTACAACCCAACTGAAAAATGCTGAAGACGCTGGATTAAACTTAAATGTGAATTTTGCACAAAAACAAGTTTTTGCTTTTTTGATCATGTCAGCACGCCAGTTTGCTGCTTTATTTTAAAATAAAACTAAATTCCTGTTTTATTTTGTTTAATAGGACTACTTTGTGTGCCTTACTCCTTTAAGCAAAAGCGTGTTTACAGTAGTCCCTTGTTGATTGCGGGGGTTACATTCTGGAAAACCCCACCCCCAAAAAAGTGAACATCTGCAAAGGAGCAATGTTATATTTATTTTAGAATTTATATATATTTTAAGGCTTTATAAACCCTTCCCACCCTCTTGCAATGGTCTAAATTCTTAAACCTACCTCATTTTAACAACATACTTATGTGTAGCTACTAAATTTTACTCACCAGCTCTCCGTCCGACTCGTTTTTATCTTTTTTTTTCTGCAGACCTACCCTGCAGCAATGAAGCCCAAAATGTTCTAAACTCTTAAACCTATGTAATTTTAGCAGCATGTGTAGCTATTAAATTTTACTCACCAGCTAGGTAGAACATCAGCGGCTTGATTCTGCGCCGACTTGGTTCCATTTCGGCGGACCTACCCTGGCTGGTTCTCTGGCTCGGGGTAGTAGCAATGGGCAGCCAGACCTAAGGTGGCGCGTACCCCGCTCTGAAGTCTAGCAGATCTCGGGTTCACCACTGAGTCTGGGGGTTCGGTTCTGCTCCAGTTCTGGTCCAGTTTTGTGCAGCTCTTGAGCACCAAAACACATTTTGGAGGGAGCTGGACTTTTGGATGGCTAGCACGGGTCCAAAATCTTTATGAAAAAAGACCTTGTGGGCTCCAGAGAGAAGCCGGACTGGACCTATGGCGGCGCGTCCCCTGCTTGGAAGTCCTTGTGGACTGAGCAACTCTTGGGTTCACCAATGAGTCTGGAGGTCCGGTTCTGCTCCAGTTCTGGTCAGGCTCGGTGGGTTCTGTGTGGTTCACTTCATCCGCTGACCGTCAAAGTCACTGTAATGAGCACCAAACTTTTTCCAGTCAGATCAAAACTTTCCTTCTAGTATTTCAGCAGAATGCAACGGTGCTTCTAGAAGGGCACTCTTGGCTTTTGGGAAATGTAGTCATTATGAGTGGGAATACAGTGTAGGCTTATTGAGAGAAAACTACAAATAGTGGCGTTTGTCCAAGGTATTTTAATTTTTTCCTTTTTACTGTACAGTATCCCATACTATTCCAATCACATGAGTAATATTAAAGTTGACAATCATGTGTCGTGTACACTTTTTTTGTGTTCAATCTTACATTGAAAAACCACGAAAGAGCAAGTCCACTACTGTATACGTACTAGATTTGCATTGAGGCCTAAAAAATTTGACTTGGCTCGGCCCAAACCCGTATCATTTTCTCTGATCCTGACCCAAAACCGACCAATTAACTGTGATTACAGGCCCGAACCTGAAAAAAAGAAATAATAATAATTATTATTATTATTAAGCTTTAAGTGCTTTTGTAAGCAAATCAGTTTGACACGAGTTAAATTGTATTTTAAAAAAGGACGATATGAGATTTCTTGTTTATTAACAAGAGTCAGCGGATTATTATAGTTATTATAATATTACAGTTATTAACGCGCGTTGCAGCGGCTGTGTCCAGATACGCTTCAGGTGGGTCGCTGGCAGTAAGCCATCTGGACTTTTTTTTTTTTTTACCTCTTTCAACTGGCCGGTCAGGCATTATTTTGGCCTGGCCCGAATTTCGGGTTCGGGCCAGGCATGGGTCCGTGTTAGAAATGGCAGCTCTGCTGTACACATAATGCACACACACAAACCACATAAATGATGCTAATGTTACAAACGTCTTCTTAATAAGTTGTCTTTTTTTTTTTTATAGGAGGGGCAGGAAACACAGCATCATTCTTCGAACACAGCTGTCAGTCAGAGTCCATGCCTGCATCGGTGAGTTATAAACTGGATTCCACTTTAAATCGCACATTTGCCACATTTCTCTTCATCAGGCTCAGCTTGCCCTCCTCGTCTCCATCAGAAGTGATATGAGCTCCATCACCCGAGGACTGTTCTCTTCAAAGTTGTGTTGAACTTGCACAGTGGCAGCTGTGTGACAGAGTCGGGATTTGTAATCTGAGTGACAATTAACAGCATATCAACGGCACTCTAAACACAGAGCGCTGGCATGAGTCAGAGGGAGTTACTGCGTTCTGTGTTCTTTGAGCAAATGTGAAGCAACTAGCACAAAGAGCTGAGTGAAAACACATGCAAACATGCATGCGCTCTGCATGTGTGCAGACACATGTAGACACAATGCGATTCAGATGTTGGCTTTCAGATTTTATTCAAACACATTGGCTTACATCCTCTGCTTCTTTCCTGAAAGACAGTTCTGATAAGTATGTGCTATTTGTTTTGCGACCTTGTTTAATTCTGTTTTATAGCATAAAATAAATGAAGAAGCTGTTTAAAAGTCATTAACTAGCACAGCCTGTTAGGAGTGCATTATGTTTGTAGAACATAATCTCTCATAAAGACACATGCTCTCCCTCCTACTGTGCAAAAGTTACTCAGGATCTGCAAAGGTTATTAAGCTGCAGACTGTCAGATTCTACATTCAGCTGTTTCCTCTGGAGCAGTAGAAGAACAGTAAACCACAAGCACAGTCAGTAGGTTTGGGTTTAGATTGCACTTATCGAAAAGGTGGAAAGGTCTGGAAAATATTAGGACAGCTCAATAAAGTTTTGGTGAAATGGAGAAAAATGGACAAATGGACCAAATTAAGTTTGTACATAACTAAAAGAATTTTGCTGATGTTCTCGACACTACAATCATGTAACTGACGCAGCAACTCTCATAAATGTTCACAGCACTTATTCCTAATAGGAGGTGCTCACTGATTCACCCTGCACAACCAAAGGTCTGGTCATGAGTGTCTGACGTAACGGGTCGCAAGTTTGTTATGGCTGCATTTGTAAATATTTGCCTGAGATCTCCTCCAGAGTTGATCTTATTCTACCCCCTGATAGTGCCTGGCTTAGCTTAGCGGGACATGGGGAGTGACAGACCGACTCGCCACTCTTCTCTAAGTGGATGATGAGCCTCTTTAAGTCGACAGCCACCTGTTGCCCCTCTGTAGTCTCTCTCAGGGACCGCCTGAGTGGCTCATTCATTCATTTCTTCTCGTACTGTAATACATCCAGACATTTGAGCTTGATTTGCATCTGACTGGTTAACGTTTTGACCACTGGAGCACAGAGTTGTACCGTTGTTTGCTTTATTCTGCGAAAAGGAGATTATTTTTAAATAACATAGTATTCATTAGGTTGTGCGTTGAAACTTTGCTCTAAAGCAGAATTTCTAAAATGTGCACATATGAATTTTGGTGGCTAATTTTGGGTTGCCATTTTTTTTCTTAAGAATGGGGAGTGGTGGTGCAGAGGCTAGAAAAGGTGATCGGAAGGTCGTCGGTTCGACTCCCCGGACCGACAACATCAAAATGTGGGTGGGAAAGGCAATACACCCACACCTGCCTCCACCATCATTTGCCCCACCCTGGGCCCTTGAGCAAGGCCCTTAACCCCCACCATCTGCTCCCTTGGGTGTCCTAGATGGCAGCTCCCTGCTCTGCATAGAGGGCTGTGGTAGCTCGGTGATCTGTGGTTGTGTCAGGAAGGACATCTGGTATAAAATCAATCACCAAGTCTTCGTGCGAGTTAGTTTGCTGTGATGACCCCTGAGCAGGGCCGGCCCAAGGCATAAGCAAACTAAGCAGCTGCTTAGGGCCCCGGGGCCACTGGGGGGCCCCTAAGTAGAATATAATTAATGTTTTAGTAATGATTTAATATTAGTTTATTACACACGGCAGTATGACGGCTCAGTGGTTAGCACTGTTGCCTCATTAAGAAGGTCCTGGGTTCAATCCTCGGTTGGATCTGGGATCTTTTTGTGTGGAGTTTGCATGTTCTTCTTGTGTTTGCGTGGGTTTTCTCCAGGTACTCCAGTTTCCTCCCACAGATCAAAAACATGCATGTTAGACTGCCTTCAGGCCCAGGCCTCCCTTGCAAAAGAGATCTATGATCTCAGTGGTATTTGCCTGGTTAAATAAAGGTTAAATTAAAAAAATAGAAAAAAACACACAATTTCATTATAAAGTTGTGATTTTGGGGGGGATCTTGTATTGCAAATTATTTTGAACATTACTGTTGCAGTCCTTTGGAACAAATGATAATAAACCAGATGACACTTTTGCTGTAAAATACATTGCATACTGTTTTGTTGTTGTTGTTGTTACTTTTAGTACAACTAGATCGCATGTGTCAAACTCAAGGCCCTTGAGCCAAATCCGGCCCGCCATAACCATTTCTGTGGCTCTCTACACCCACAGAAACAGAACTTCAAGATAAGTGTGTGCTTCAGTATTACTTTATCAGTCAAATCAAAGCAGTTTTTATGTTTATAAGGCCAAATTACTCAAACACAAAATATTAATTTTTTAGAAGTAGTCATTAAATTCAGAGAAAGTTATGCAAGAAAGTTCATGCGCAATAAGAGAAAGTTATATTTCACCAAATTGTTAATAGGTAGTTTTATCAATACATTCTCCATCTCTGGCCCTTTGAGGACATTCATGATCTTGATGTGGCCCAAAATGAAAAAGAGTTTGACACCCCTGCACTATAGGATCATGTAAACAGGGCTGTCAGAGTTGCAATGAGTTTATGTTAGGTGGTGAATGATCTGATCATCTGACAGTAATTGCAGTAATTCACATTATTAGCAGAAATAGAGACTCGCAAACCAAATTTCACTTATGGGAGGCTTGGGCTGGCACTGCCCCTGAGGAATGGAGCAGCTGAAAGAAGAATCCGTTTTAACAAAAAGAAGAGCCTATTAGTGGTATCAGAACCTCTCTTACTTTGTAATTTTGTTTTAACTCTGAAGATTTTTGTTTTTATTTAAATGCATCTCTGCTGATTGTGTGCCACATTAGCACACCCACGTTGTTAAGATGTTTATCGTAGAGGCTTCCTCCACGAATATGAGTAATGAGTTGGTTTCAACTGTGTTTACTCTAATCTGTGTTATTTAGGACTGTTATGTGGAAAACTCATTGTGCGGATTTCAAGTTTTAATTAAGAAGTGCATCTTTTGGTGTATGCTTTCTGCTTTTGGGGGTTTCTGAGCAAATTTACACAAAACAGGCCCAGATCTCAATTTATCTGTGTGTGCGTGTGTACGTGTGTGTGTGCATGTGTATGTGTGTGCCATAAACCACAGCAGGACCTAAGCCAGGCTCCCTAATCATAGTCATTAGCACTCACATACACATGTCTCTGCTGGAGCATGGCAGAAATCTGTGTAACAAAAAGGAGAGAGGAAATGTCTCACCCAAAGAGCTAATGGTTTTTTAAACTGTACTTTATAGATACACTTCAGGGCTGCGGTAGCTTGGTGTTGAGTGCCACAATCTCCTGATTCTAAGGCTGCAGGTTCGGGCCCAGGTTGCATCAGGAACGGCATTGAAAAAGGGAGCAACAGAAAGAAAAACAACGTCATAGTTCCACTATAAATTCACAAAAATACAGTTACACATATTGTTTACACAGATTTCTGTGGGCATCACGAGCTGTAGTACGTCTGTGCAGTCTGGGTCTAAAATTTTATATTCTGCCAAATTATCTATGTACAGTAATGTAAAACTGGCACATATTAAAGATTTATAAAATATTGCTTCCATAAACAGTGACCTTTTTTTTTTTTTGGATTAGATGTTCAGTTGGTAGAGCTGCTGACTCTCAGTGAGAAGTTTGCCAGATCGAACCCTGACCTGGGGTCTTTCTGGGTGAAGTTTGCATGTTCTCTCCATGCATGTGTGGGTTTTCTCTGGGTAATCCAGTTTCCTCCCACAGACCAAAAACATGCATGTTAGACTGATTGGTAACTCTAAATTGTCTCTAGGTATGAGTGACAGAGTGAATGGTTGTTTGTCTCTATGTGTCCCTGTGATGGACTGGAGACCTGTCCAGTGTGTCCCTCCGCCTCTCATACAGTGACTGCTGGATATGAGCACCATGACCCCCACAACTCGAAAATGAAGAAGCAGGTAAAGATAATGGATGGATGGATTTAACAAAATACTTTATACCAATAATTGCTAAAGCTAGTTACATGCAGTAGTGGACAAAGTACTCAAGTGTAGTACTTAAGTAATTGTATTGATTAGGGATGCATGATAATGGATTTTTGGCTGATATCCGATATGTTAAAGCTTATTGGACAGATAACTGATGCAGACACCGATGTTGTATATACGTTCCTTTGTCAGAACATAGCCCTCTTATTTAGGCTTATTTGCTACAAAAATTGTGCAACAGCTGTGTTGGTGACATATATAGTATTCTGTAACAGCCATATGATATGCATAGCACTAACTTATGGTAACTTGACTGTACGTATATAGCGCCTTTCTATCTTATTTCAAGATACTCAAAGTGCTTTACTCTACAATCTGTGCCCTCAATTACCCATTCATATAGCACTTTACTAGATCTCTACAAAGCTCATTGAACAAATCGTTCTAAAGAGACTAATCAGAGCTTTATCACATTCAAACATTGATTGGACACACATCGGCAGCAGCAAGGGGTTCAGTGTCTTGCCAGGGACACTTCAGCATGTGACTGCTGGTGGATTCGAACCCCCAACTCTCACATTGGATGACGACTGCTCTAATCACTCAGCCACAGCCGCCCCATAATGAAAAGTGCTAAATGTTAGTTACTAGCATTAGTTACCTGCGATGCTGTCTCACTTGTGGAGGCTTGTTCCGTGTTCCTAGCTGCAGTGTGGGATCCTCTGCACCCTTGTGCCTTCTTAAGTTCAAAGTTTTTGTCTATCCTTTGTGCCGTAAGACTAATCATGCTAATGGGACTAACATGGCGTCCAAATGTCTGTGGTAAAACTCACCCAACAAGTTGTGCTATCGGCTATTAGCTTCTCATCGACGTCGGAAATGACGGCTTCTAACTCGGGTAATGTTACATCTGAAAAATATCTCAGACTGGGAACGATGTAGCGAGGCTCAATGTAATCCATAAACCTTCGTAATCCGACATCTCACCAACGAAAAATAAAACTTCCACACTGCTGACATTTTGAATTTTTCTCTGCACACGTGACGTCATCGAGTTGTGCTGCCGCTGCAGGAAAAAGCAATCTTACTCAACTACCGTACAAGTAAAAGTTGCTCAGTCAAAAGTTTGCTCAAGTTAAAGTACTGAAGTACTTACTTTTGAAAACACTTAAGTATTCAAAAGTACAGGCATTAAAAAAAATCAAGTATTTACAAGCACAAATTATATTTTCTAATATCAGTACATTGCTGTATTGTTTTGAGTGATTTTACAGAACCTTGTAACTCTGAAACCACCTGATGATGTACTGACATGTAGAACCACTCCAACAACACCTGCCTTCATAAAACCTGCAAACTACTAATATCTTCTCTGCACTTTACAGGTTTGTGGAATGTCATGGAAATCCTGACAGATGATGCACATTTAGTCTTTTCCTCAGCTTCAGTATTCATGCACCGCATTGTTTGTGTGTAAAAGTGCACATATTGACAACAACGTAACACACGAACAGTAACACTGATAACTGAATGTTCTGCACAGATGAATCTGACATCATACCTGACTCGACAACTGGACAACTGGATTTAAGGACAGAAAAGCAACAACAGCAGATTACACAGCTGAGCCAAAAGGAACTAGTAACAAGAAGATTCCAAGAAATGTAGGGGAGTCAAAAGTGCAAAATTGTCTTTGAAATGTAGTGGAGTGAAAGTCATAAGTTCCCAAAAACACAAATATTCAAGTAAAGATAGTACAGTACTCAAGTAAATGTACTTTGCTACTGTCCACCACTGACGTAGGGGGAACCCTGTGTTTAATGAAGGAGTCTCTTTCCCGTCTCTAACCTCAGCTTGTTGAAGAGCCTGGTCCTGCTGGAGGTTTCTCCTATTTAAGACGAGTCTTTCCTTTCCACTGTCGCCAGTGCAACAATAAAGTGAAGATGTCACACAGTCTGCGAGATAAATAACTTTTATTGCCTTTTTTCTTTATTTTCAATGTGTGGTTATAACTAAATATTTCAGAGTTGAATCTGAATCTGTGTTGAACCAAATTAAATGACGTTATAGAAATTAACTGAATTGACTTCAGTTAAAAAAAACAAAACGTTGCATTTATTCAACATCTTGAACATAACTGGGCCAGTAAAACAACAATGTGGTGTTTAAATATAATTTGTCACAATCTCAAACTATTTATGAAATTAAAACTTTGGTTTGATCCATCTTTAATCTCAGCCTCGCAAACGTTTGTCTTTTCATCCCTCGTCTCTTTAAACGGCCGTGCCTCGTCTTGTACGGCGTTCCGGCACAGCGCTGGATAAAGACGGATTAATTAATTGATTGATAGATGAAAGGAATCCTGCGGTGCATTACAACAACAAAAGTGGAAATTTCGGATTATTATGGGATAATAATAAATACAGATATGCTGTAAGAAGTGTCTAAAAATACAAAGTACTCTCATTATCCATTAATGACAACTCAGAATAGTAGTCGGTGTTTAATGCAACGCCCAAGCAGAATGTCACTGGCAGGAAACACAAAACTGCACCCCTTAATAGGATTGTGTCTGTATAGCAATTTGTCAAGCCAAAATATTCAGCATTTATGGGACAAATATAGCACGATGAAACAAGCAGGAGAGGCAGAAATCACTAAACAGTCAATAGGATTAACAGAAGCATAAACTAAATGCTTCTCGATGTGTCACTGATAAATGGATTTTTGATTATTCGTCACCATAAAACGCGTGGAAAGATTGTCATGCTGTCATTGTATTACTGTTTTTCCTTTATCTGTGTGTCAATCTAGCCGCATTAAAATCCCGCTGCTGTTTTCAGCCCCTTCCTCTGTGTGTTTTTTTAATGGATTTAACACACAGTCTGCATTTAGAGCACAAAAAAGGCCCAGATTACCTCATCGCCTCGGGTCAGTGTTGTCTTAATAAACGGTGAGCCTCCATAATTGAGTCTCTGCCAAAAGACACAATGTCATCTTCAATTAATCCATCCTCCATCAATACTTTGGGGTTTGACAGTTTGTGCACGTTAGTCACTATGAATCACTTCCTTCACAACGACAAAAAAGCAGCCGATAACCACAACCGTTCCGGTCTCAATTTTGTTATTAGCTTTTTGAATTTTTGTGGAACAAAGGTGCCTGAAACAGCCAGCACGTTCACACCAACTCTTTCCGTTTTAACTACTTCACGAGAATCGTACCGACGATTTACGGCCAATCTGAAAACAAGACCTCAAAATTATATTTATATGTTAACGAGCACAAACTAAAAGGAAAGAGCATCCTGTGCTCCAGCATCAACGTGTGGCATGGAGGCTGCACAGCTGCAGAAAGAAAAGCTCTGCAGAGAGT
>JARVGS010001283.1:20951275-20964477 GCA_031762315.1 Hypsolebias antenori
TTCTTTGAAAATATCTTCCTGATACTTCAAATTAAGATAACCTACCGCTGTTTACAACAGGTAAGGTATATAACAAGTATTTATATAAAACAAAACAAAAATAATCCCAGCTATCTGTTTAATTTCCTCGTAACATGTACTAGACTCCATTTACTTAGCAAAAATGAATTTGATCCTTTCAGATCAAACTGTATTTAGATATTTCTGGATCTTGGTTAGCTAAAAGGGAAGGAAGTTGGAGAAGTGTGTGCATTAAGCTACTACTAGTTTCACAATAAACCAGAGTCAGCATCAATGATCAGATTTTCAGTCTGTTTGAGCTGATGAGGCACTTGCTAATGGTCTAGGTTTGAATTTAAGCCATTCATTATTCATCTTTACACAACCTTCAAAGCGTTCAAACACACACATTCAGAAAAAAAAGAAAACTGCCCAGCTTTAGATTATTCAGCAAGTCTGAATCAGCTCCAGCGTTTACTTTCTCTGAGGAGCCTCTCACCTGAGAACAACAGGAAGTATCACAATATTCTAAAAGTGCAGCTTATTGCTCTCATCCCCAGCTGAGAGCCGTGACCTGATCAGGTCCAGGAGGCATCATCTCAGAGTGGGTCCAGACCTCCGGTTGCTGCGGCACACTGAGGTTATCACTAACGCAGAGTGACACTATCTGCACTGACTCAGTGATGCTCACGAGCTGCACCGTATCCTCCCAGAGGAGGTGAGAGCGCTGATACTCTGACTCCAGAAACCAGAGAGCCCGGAGAGGACGGAGGAAGAAAACACTGGAGGTGGAGAAGGATGCTGACATGCGACAAATCTAAAACTGGGTTTTCCTGTTTTTATTGTATTTATTTATTTATTTATTTATTGAATGAAAGAGGAGAAACTACAGAAGGTTAAATAAAATAAATTAAAAAAAACTAGAGCAAACTGTTTAGTTGTTTATTTGGACACCCCCCTCCCCAGCTACACCACTGCAGGGTGTTTCACAAACTAAATCTTCTGCTGTGTTCTCGTTCACAAGCACACATGGATTTGGTAAAAAAAAAAAAAAAAACAGAGGCTAAAATTTTTTTGTTTGGATTATCCACGCTGCTTAAGAAAAGGAAAGAAGAACTGCGTTGAGGTCGTTTCTCACCGGGTTCCGACTGTTGGTCATTTAACGCAGCCAAGTGACCGGCCTGTTGGGACTCATGCTCTGAGCAGCCACTTTTCATGTGCATGACTACTGGCTGCGTATATTTTATTCTGTTCACACTGTCTTGTTTCCCGCCTCCGTCCACATCGAACCCATCTGACGTCATGCTGTTGGAACCAAACCTCTGCCTCTCTTATTGAAGAACAACAGCTCTAACCACTGAGCCACCAGCCCCAACAAAGAAAAAAGGAACCAACTGAGAGGAAATTGTGAAAATGCTTTAAAAAAAGTGTCAGCAGATACTTTAACAAAGACATGAATATTCGTGTTCTGTTATTAAACAGGGCAACACGGTGGTGCAGTTGGTTGAGCTGTTGCCTCTCAGCGAGCTGGTTGACTTGGTCAAAATCCTGGTCCGAGGGAATTTCTAGCTGGAGTTTACATGTTCTCTCTGTGCATGTGTGGGTTTTCTCCAGGTACTCCAGTTTCCTCCCACAGACCAAAAATATACATGTTAGACTGATTGGTAACTCTAAGTTGTCTCTAGGTGTGAGTGAGAGAGTGAATGGTTGTTTGTCTCTATGTGTCCCTGTGATGGACTGGAGACCCGTCCAGGGTGTACCCCGCCCCTCGCAGTGATTGCTGGACATGGGCACCGGTGAACCCATGACCCAGTGGAAGAAGCGTGTAAAAGATAATGGATGGATGGAACTGAACAGGAAATGAAAGTAAAACAATAATTTTTGGTGACAGATATTCTAGTGGGTAGCAGATAGTTACACTGTGTAGTAGAATAAAGGTGAATTTTACTTTTTTATTTTATCTCAGCACAGAATGACAGATGCTGCTGAGTGGAAGGAGAAATATCCACCACCAGATGCAATGACGATGCCAGGGGGTGGCCTAATCTTTGGCCACCCCAATCATTTGAGGAATCTACACTTTTAAGTAATATAAAAAATAAAAAGCATAGTTTCTTGAAATGGTTGGACTGGCCAGTTCACACACACATATCATCTTAGATTTTGAGGTGGCAACATCATTTTCAAGTGACCATTATTATAGATGCAGCAGGAAAGCAGAATGGAAGTTGGCACATTACTTGTATTTGACCCAATCATTTGAGGAAAACTAGATTTTTAAGCAATTTAAAACTAGAAAAAAAATGTTTCCTCAAATGATTGGGGTGGCCAGTTAACATATAAACATGTAGTGGTGGTGGCCAACTTGGAATTTGACAGTGGTAACCCGATTTTTGATAGGAAGCTTTTTTACACCTAGATGCAGCCACACCTCAAAATGGAAGTCAGTACCTCACCTATTTTCAAAAGTTATGCTTACAACATGTAGTGTACTTATCCCCACCCAACACTCCACACCCAGCTCTGCGATGCAAGCAATAAATACTATTTGCTAACCAAACCTCACAGCTAACAGTATCATGCTGCTAACTGGACCATGTTGGTAAGATACCCAATAATGGTCAGTCAGGTCATCTGGACAGTTCCTTTTTAGTGGAAAGATGTTTCACCCTCTATCCAGAGGGCTTCATCAGTCAGAGGAGCCCCAAGTAAACTGTTTCCCCACTAAGCAGTACACTCCTTTCATGGAACAACCAGTTTGCTGGTGATAAGATGGTTTCTGGGGGCTGTTCTGTCCCCCGTCAACTCCTCCCAGGCAGGCAGCCACAGCCAAAGTGGTTCAAGACATCAAAGTTCATGCTCAATCATCCAGGTACAAAATCCAGTAATGGTCAGTCAGGTCATCTGGACAGTTTGTTCTTTGTGGAAAGATGTTTCGTCCTCTATCCGGAGGGCTTCATCAGTCTGAAGACATTCCTTCTAGAAAACTTTGATTTAAAGGCAGATTAGGGTTATGCTACATTAGTTGCTGGGATTAATAGATTATGTCTTTAGGCACTCGTTTTTATGCAAATCTCAACAGCATGAAATCTATATTTTTCACTTTTTTGCTCTGCAGCCTGTGCTCATATTGATTTATTTTGCCAGCACGAGTTACATTTATTGTCATCAAAATATGTCTAAGTGTACATAAAATTCAATACTGAACAACTTTTCAGACTGTTATGGCTACATATGACAGTTATCTTTCTTGCACATTATTGTTTATTTAATGAGTTGTATGGATTCTCACTCTCCTTGATATCCATGCTTGATTTTATTGATAGTAAAGATGCACAGTTATATTCAAAAGCATCATAATGAGAGAGGAGAAATGTTCATTTCAACTGATAGTTATTGCAATATTCAATAAGAGCAAAATTGTTTTCCTAATATTGTGCAGTCCTTCTGGCAAAAATGAGTCAGAGCTTTACACTTGATGGTGTTTTTGTTGTTGTTTGTTGGTTTTAATGAGGGTAGGAGTTGAATTTAAGTTAATTTGTGACCCTATTTTTAATCCATAGATTGCTCAATGTTTTGATTTCATTTCTAGGAGCAGAACACATCTCAGGTCCAAAGTTTGACCCCCAGACCAGAACCAAAAGTCCTGCACCAGAGTTATCAGTACCAGAACGTTCCCCAGCACCTCCCAAAGAACCAGATAAACAGCAGATTGATGCAGAGACTTCTACAGAGACTGGAGATGCTGCAGAGACTCCGTCTGATGAGAATATAGCAGCACAGCTGGATGAAGAGTTGGACAGAGAGCAAGAAGAGACACGAGAGCAGGAGCAAAGTACGGAGGAAGTAGCTGATGTTCGAGTGGTCAGAGAGACAGAGGTAGATGTGGTGTTAGAGGAGGCGTCTGAGAAGGTGCAGCCAGCAGGAAGGGATGTAGAAGAAAGCTTACTGCTAAGTGAGAAGGAGAGACAGAATGAGGAGATGAACGAGAAGGACAACTGCTCTGCATCCAGCATTTCTTCTACAAGCAGCACTTTGGAGAGGGAGGAACGAGAGGAGAAAATCACCAACGACATGAAAGCAGGTACAGCTGAAGCTTGATTTATTCACATTGTCGACGTAGAATCCGTTTTTGGTTTTTTCTGTATTGAATTGTTTGAGTTTCTTATACTGTATTTCATTTTAGCTATTCAGCTGATTTATTTTGTGTTGTTGTGATTGATTGCACCCTTCTGATGTCCTCAGTAGTTCCTGGTTCCAGTTCCTTACAGATCATTTGGCTTTCATTAGTAATCAGCACAACTTTCCACTTACGCATCACCCCTGAAATCATACAGGCTTCTTGTTTTCCATAGTTTACGGTCAGATCCTCGTGTTATTTCCTTTTAATGCCAGTTCATGCCATGTTACTCTCTTGTTGGTTTCTTCTTTTAATAATTAAGTCAGGATTTGAGCCTACTGCTTACATGTGTTTGGGTCCATTCTAGCCACAAACTATACTTTCATGACGTATGCTTGCTAACTATGTACACACATTTCTCTCATGACAACTGTTTCTCTAACAGGCCAGTGGAGTCTAGAAGAGGTTGATGTGAATGACCAATGCAAGAAGATTCTCAATAACAAGCGTTTTATGCTGGAAATGCTTTATGCCCAGAAGGCAGTCACTGAGGACAAAGGAGATGCAGGAGGGTCTGAGAAGGAGAACTGTAAATGTGAGAAAGAGAAGGAGATGAGCGACTCTGTGAGCAGTTTGGTTAATAAGATCTCCACACTGGAGGCAAACAGACAGGCCAGAGAGGAAAATGTGAAAAAAATGGAGGTGGGCCATCTGGACAACCATGGCAGTGTCCGAGCAGTGGCAGAGAAGTTTGGAGATTTAGTCAAAGGTCTAGCGTCTCTACAGGAAGTAGAGGCCTCTAAAGAGCAACAGCAGACTGACAAACCATCAGCATCAGCCTCGTCTGCTTTACCCCCCAAGAAGGAGTCGGATCATATCTGGGATCAGCTGATGGCTACACCCAGGGAGCTGCGCATCAAAGAAATGGACTTCACTGACCTAAAAGATGAGGACGACTTGGACATTTTAGATATGGACAATATAATAGACTCACCCCCTACACCATTCGGTTCTGCCCTCCCACCACCTCCACCCTTGTTTGGGTGCCCCCCACCTCCTCCCATTCTTGGTAAAATTATGCCCCCGCCCCCTCCAGTTATGGCTCCCATTCCTCCCCCCTCCCCTCACCTTAAGCGTGGGGAGGCACCTCTGTTCGAAAAGAAGAAGAAGACCATTCGTCTGTTTTGGAACGAGGTGCGTCCTATGGATTGGCAGTGTAAGAATCATAAGTTCTGTAAGGAGTCCATGTGGTCCAAACTGGAGCCAATTAAATTGGACACTTCTAAACTGGAGCAGCTGTTTGAGACCAAATCCAAGGAGCTGTCAGTCACAAAGGTATGGATTTTTCAAAAATTAAAATGGTTTAAAATCTGTTTTAGTAAAATCAAACTACAAGTATCAAAACAGCTATTCTGAGTTCATGACACATCTTTCTTGGTTTGGAGAACATTTGGATTTTAAAATGTTCTCTTAAGATATTTTAATGTTATCAGAATATTTTTCATTGCTTTCATGGTTCAGTTGCTTTGTCTATAAAACCTTCCCAATCTCGGGCAGTAAAAAGAACACTTCAAGAACCTTCTCAGCATGTCCTCCATGGAGGAGGCTGAGTTGGGGGACTTTGGGGATCAATAGAGCTGAGGTTGCCAACGTAGTAAAATAGTTTCACAGTGGTAGGGTTTTGTGGGTGATTGAGAGCCACCTTGTTTCTCAAAGCTCTGGATGTTGCTGAGCGGTTTTGGTTAACACAGCTTTGTAACATCGTGTGGACATCAGAGGCAATGTATTGGATTGGTAGATTGGGTGATGTTTCTTCTATTCAAAAGGAAGGACCAGGCTGAAGAGTGTGATTCCCCTGTAATTGGAAGGGTGCTGGAGAAAAAAAAAGTGTCAGTGGACATAACTTGGATTTAAGAGGAACACTAGACCCGCTATTTACTCTTGCTCAAGTCCTTGAGGGGAAATGGGAGTCATCTCAACCAGTCCACATTGTTTTGTCAACTTGGAGATGGCATTAGACAGTGTTCCCAAGGTTTTGCTGAGGAGGGTGATTTGAAGATATTGGATTGGGGATCTGTTGCTATACAAACTGCAAGTCTAGTTCACATTGCTGGCATTAAGATGCACCCCTTCAGGGTGGAAGTAAGACTCTGCCAATTTCTTGGTGCAGCCAGGGGATGGGAGGGGTCTGATCCATGGCCTCAGGATTCCGTCTCTGCTATTTGTGGTCCTGTTGGCGTCATTGTGCCATGATCTTCAACTCTAACTGGAGTCATTCACAGATGATTGTGAAGCAGCTTGGATGAACATCAGTACCTCCAAATCTGAGGCCATAGTCCTCAGCCGGATATGGGTGAATTTCCCTCAGGGTTGAGGGCGAGATTCTGCCTCAAATGAAGAAGTTTAGGTATCATCAGATTTTGTTCATGAATGATAGAAAAATGGGTTGTGAGATCAACAGACAGTTTGGTGTGGCTTCTACAGTACAGTATTGCATACTTTATGCAGTTCTTTTGTGAAGAACATATGTATACGCATATGTAATCGTGCTTATAAATGTGCTTGCTGGTAGAGTTTTTTTGCTGTCTCAAATCGTGTCCTCATAGGACAAGTTGTGAAGAGATCTTTTTTGTAATACCACTATCCATCCTCATGACTCTTATCTTTTTCTATCTAAAGTATTCTGATAAAGAATAAGGTGCTGTGCTATTACAGCAGCAGCAACGTGCACTCCGCCCATCTTTCTGACGACTGTACGAACATAATTTCACTGTATCCTGGTACAAATATGATAAAGCTTATTCTGATTTTGATTCTGAAGAAGAGAAAGCTGAGTTATAAAGCAAAGCTCTGTTTATTGGTCAGTCTTTGTTCCTACCCTCACCAATGGTTACAAACTCTGGTTAGTAACCAAAAGAACGAGTTTGTGGATACGAGAGGTCAAAATGACTTTTCTCTGGAGGGTAGCTTTTTCCCTTGGAAAAAGAGTGAGAAGTTCAGTTATCTAGGAGAAACTTGTAGTGGGGCTGCTGCATCTCCACATCAATAGAAACCAGTTGAGGTGGTTTGAGCATCTGGTAAAGATGCCCCCTGAATGCCTCAGAAGGGAGGTGTTCTGGGCATGTTCATCTGGAATGAGACCCTGTGGGAAGAGCCAGGATAGGCTGGAGATTGTTCCCCGGCTAGCCTGGAAACACCTTGAAATCTTCCCAGATAAGCTGGAAGAAGTGGCTGGGGAAGAGCTGTCTGGGCCTCCCTGCTCAATCTGCTGCATCCACGACCCGACTCTGGGTTTAGTAGCAGATGATGGATGAATGGAGGGATGGAGTCTGTAAATCTAATGTTATCTCCTCCTTTTAAAGGCATGTAGCCCCATACATCACACTCTCACCCACATGCTTCACTTTGCTTTCTTGGTTGTAGTCTGTCAGATTTACACCAAACATGTTGAAATCCTAAGCTAAAATAAAAGCATCTTAGCATATTTTATAAAACCATATGCTCTTTAAATTATCACTCTTGGGTAAAGTTTAATCTTTTGCTTAAGTAGAAAAACAAGCAACGTTGTTCTATTTTGCAGGAAGTCTGTCTCTTGACTGTCCAAAAATACTTGTCTCTCTGTCCAAAACCACCTAACACTCTTGAGTTCTCACAGAAGATCAGATGTCTTTACTTAGTTTCAGAAACAAGTCTAGCACCTGCCGGTTTGTTTTATAGAGCTGAATTGTACAACTGTTTTTCCAAAAGTGAAATTGTTCAATTGAAATGTTTTTCATTGCTGAAATTGTGGTGTAGAATATAATATAATAGAATAATCTTTATTTTCATTGCCCTGCCTGAGCAATGAAACTGAAGGTGCCTCAACTGACAGTGTATTCATTAAAAAAAAGACAACAACATACATATACAATACTGTATACACAACAATTCGGTGCAAACATTAAAGACCTATATATACAAGAAACAGCCAGAGGGCAGCAGGTTGAGTAGGTGGTGACCAGGATGGAGGTGGTCTTGGAGGATTTTCTTTGTCCTAGAGAGACAGCGGGAGGTATATTGTTAAGGGAGGGCGAAGGACAGCCAGTTATTCTCTCAGCAGTAATGATCATCCTCTGCAGCCTCTCAGTGGTGGAACCAGCATACCACACTGTAATGGCGTCCACCTGCACACTCTCTATGTTGGAGAGATAGAAGATTACCAGCAGCTTAGTCTCCAAGTTGTTCTGTCTAAGTGCTCTCAGAAAGTGTATTTGCTGCTGGGCCTTCTTAACCATCACTGTGGTGTTGACTGACCAGGAAAGATTCTCTGAGATGCAAGTCCCCAAGAGTTTGAAGTGGGGGACACTCCATGCTGTCGCCTTTTATGTAGAGTGGGGCAGGAGCAGCCTTGCTCCTCCTGTAATCCATGACTGCCTCCTAGGTTCTATTTGTGTTGAGGGATAGGATGTTCCTGGCACACCACTTTGCCAACCTCTGCATCTCTTCCCTATGTGCCAACTCATCTCCACTAGTTATAAGTCACACTAGGGTGGTGTCATCTCCAGATGTGACAATGAAGTTGGTAGGATGAGAGGGAGTGCAGTCATGGGTATAGATGGCAAATAGGAGTGGGCTCAGCACACAGCCCTGCGGGGAGTCAGTGCTGAGCATCAAGGTGGAGGAGCTGCATGCACCAGTCTTTACAGACTGAGGACGGTTTGTAAGGAAGTCCTTGACCCATGCACAAGTGGCAGGGGTAAGTCTAGTGCAGCCAGCTTGTCCACCAGGATGTCAGGGAGAATAGTGTTAAAAGTCTAAATAAAGTTGACAAAAAGCATCCTGACAGAGGACTTGGGGAGTTCTAAGCAGGTCAGAGCAGTGTGGAGGGCAGTGGAGATGGCGTCATCAGTAGATCGATTTGTAAACCATCACTACAAAGGTTGTTATAAAGAAGGCACAGAAAGTAGCTTTTAAATTTATTGTGGAACTTTTTCCACATCCTTACAGAGAAAAATAAGGAACTCCTTACTACACTGTACATTTTCATAAATGCCTCCTGATATTAATGCTGCACATATCGTCTAAACTGGATAAATGGAAATAGTATTGTCAAAGAGCAGCAAGTGGATTTTACTAACATCTTACAAGTTTCACTCAGTATAAACTGATAAACTGGTTCAAATAATAATCTTACACTTTTTCCACATCTCTCAGAAAGCAGCAATTGATGGCAAACGACAAGAGACCATTGTCCTGGATTCAAAACGTAGCAACGCAATAAACATTGGACTAACGGTTTTACCTCCTCCTCGCACAATAAAGACGGCTATTCTTAACTTTGATGAGTATGCACTAAACAAGGAAGGCATTGAGGTAAGCTTTTGTTTTTGTATAATCTGCAGTCTTAAAGTGTATTCAAATGGTGCTCTGGTAGCATTTCTTGTTCATCTGTAACATAAAGTTTGTCACAGTTGATATTTTGTCATATTTATCTGGCTGCATATGTAACCTTTTTCATGTTAGAGGTTATGTTGAGTTCATGTTAAAAACTGACTGATTGGTATTTGAAGGACTTCATATCAGCAGGTAACAGTTAATCCTGCATACTTTAGTTATATAAGCTGCTGTTTAGAGCTTCTCCCCGAGTTTATTTTCAGCAGAGAGGAGATTCCACCAAGAGTTTTTTCCTCTGAAGGTATTTGCAGCAGGACAACAAAAGCAAGGTTAAAAGTTCAGATGTCAGACAACTTTGTGGGAAAGCTGGAAACAGCTTAGAAAACCTGAGCTACAAATATACAGACATACCATGTACAAATCTGATACAGGCAGATACAACTATATAGTTTTGATAAATGACTTTCTAAGCCACATCTTCTCATCTCGTCCTTCTAGAAAATCCTCACAATGATCCCCACGGAGGAAGAGAAGCAGAAGATCCAGGAGGCTCAGCTGATGAACCCGGACATTCCTCTGGGCAGTGCAGAGCAGTTCCTGCTCACCCTCTCCTCCATCACCGAGCTGTCAGCTCGTCTGCAGCTGTGGGCGTTCAAGATGGACTACGAGCTTCTGGAGAAGGTTGGACACATTACTGTCTCCTCACTTGTTACATAACTAAAAGTTACCAAGTTAAGCTCCATAAGCCAGTTTTTGATTTCATTTTTAGGAGACCAGAAAACATATGAATTTAAGAGTGAGGATGTGTTTTTTTTTTTATTTCTTTTAGGAAGTGGCAGAACCTTTGCAAGACCTGAAGGAGGGAATGGACCAGTTAGAGAAAAACAAAACACTCAGATACATTTTAACCACGCTGCTGGCTATTGGTAACTTCCTTAATGGTTCAAATGTAAGTAAAAATAAGTCAAGACTCCCTGAAATATTCTTACTTTTTACTTTATATTTTCTTCTAGCTCTTCTGACCTCATTATTAGTTTAGATCAGGGGTTCTCAAACTTTTTGGGTTCAGGGACAGAAAAAGGGACAAAAGTTTCAGGGGGCCCCTCATAACCCTCATGTTTATTCAATAATTTTCTTCAGTTTGTCTCTTTAATGCAATGGAAATATTTGTGTAACATAAATACTTAAGACCTGTTCTTTAATAATGTTAATACAACTTTTGTACTTTGAAACATGAGGTATTTTTCATTCAAGACACAATTAACAAAATGTTTAATTTCAATTTCCAAAAAAAATACAGTTTTGAGAAAATGAACGGCATCAAAAACCACTTTAAAACTTTACCTATTCACACAATGAACAGAAATGTATTGCCACTGAACAGAATCATAACAACAGTAGTCATATCAAGTAGCAGGGCTTTAACGGGTTGTCTACATGCTTGTAAAAATAAATAAATAAATAAAAAAATCACACAGGACTGCACAGATTAATTTCAAGATTTGACCAAAACTGCCAAAATATAGGATGATCTTAGTTTAAAGCTCTGGCGTGAAAGATGGAGGGGGATATACATTCCTTCAAGGAATGCAAGCGCTGTAATGTATCTGTTATATGCATGTTCTGATGTGTTTAGCACTTTTGAGAACATGCAGTTGTAAGTGGTGGTAATTCTAATCCTGTGATGAAAGCAGACATGAGAGACTGATGGGAGCGATGCAGGGCAGCATTCTGTCACAGAACATACATCTTTGTCTGACATGATCCTGACGGATGTTCGATTGGCAGAGCTTGAGTGGGAGAAGTAAAAGGTTGTCTGAGGAGTTCTCTGCAAGATGATAAATTAAAACCTAAAAAAAAAAAGTTTCATGAATTTTAACTAGCTTGATGTTTGTCCGCCTGCAGTTTTAAAAGACCAAAGGTTTAAAAAAAAATACAGGAATCTGCATACATTAGCATTCGTTTTGCTTCATGTTAATTTGCCTGCTTCTCTTAGAGGTGCATTTACAATATCTGGGTGTCTTGAGTTCCTATTTTTTTTTTAAAAGATTTTCCACCCTTCTCTTTTGTGATTCTCCCCCCACCCCCCTTTTAATGTGAGATCCCTTTTTATGTGTTTAAAGGAGAAAATCTCCACACCCATTCTTTTATTTGGCTTCTTTAAATTTGTACCGGTGGTTTTCTTCCTCCCAGGTAAGTTGGTCCTGGCTTGGTTACGGTAGAGTTCCTCTGTTGTGCTTATTATTCATTTTACTTTGGTAAAGTTTTCATACAAAGTTAGTCTTTGTCTTCCTGATTTAGAATACCCTACTTAGATTTAGGAAATATGACTTTATCAGTTGATAATTGCAACTTTTGATGAATTAATAATTATGCATTGTAGCCTTATATGCAGATGATACCTTTTTTGTGGTATGAGCTCAGAGTCGTTGCATCCTTCATCATATCTGTTTTTAATTGCCATTTTCTTGTTAAGGAGCTCCTTATCCTTCCTATCTGTTTTTATTAAAACCCCATGACCCTCTTTAGTATTAGACATTACTCATTAGAAAAGTTGGTTTTTCCTTGTAATTTAGAGGCCTTTCTTCTTGGGTACTTAACTACACATTACGTTCTCCATTAGTAGACCCTAATTAGATATTTTATTTTAATTTTGTTTGAGGGAATTAAAAAAAAACATAAATCACCACATGAGTATTCCTGACTTAAGATACCGAATCTGCAACCTGTGGAGATGCTATTTGGAAACACATTTTGTTCTTTCACTTTTAGTTAGATAATCAAATCTGAACTCAGCCCCAATAATCACGTTGAGCTGATTCAGGTTATTAAAAGTGAAGAAAGTGTTCTGCGGTGGTTTCACTGCCATCAGTTCGTGCTGTTCTTCGGGTGTCAAACAGCTGTGGCTTCAGGGTTGAGGAGGTCGATTAGAAGATCCACTGTGGTCTTTGTTGCCCGCCACCAACAGCGAAACGACGTCTGTGTATGTTTGTTCCGTTAGCAAAACATCTTTAGAACCACTGGATACATTTGAATGAAACTCTCAATATATAAAACACTAAAGTCAGTCTCATTTAAGATGGCAGCCACGCCTAAGCAATCATATCCAATAAAAATAGTAAGAACTCAGCTAGTTTTACAGATACTGAGCTCATTTGGTGTGGTAGTAGTTGAAAGTCATTCCTAACACAGACTCTGAGCACTGAATGATTGAGCAGGATCTGTATTGAAAACATTGCCATTAACTATTGGAATTAACTCTGTCTGTTAGCAAAGTACCTCATGAGCCTTTGAGTGGATTTTGATTAAACCGTCAGGACAGAATTATTGAAGGTACAACTACAACTGGGTGGCATTTGGAGTCAACCCAGTTCAAGATGGCTGCCACAGCTAATCTGTCGTTACCAACCCAGAACTAACTAACTTGTTCACAGTTACAATCACGCATGCTGAGCGTTAAAACAAGATGCAAGATGGGGCTGTGGCGACCAACATCTAAAACGGTCGTGAAAGGCGGATAAAGCGAATAAAGAACAAGAGGGTACTTTTAAAATATAAATTATCAATAGTTGTGGTTTACAAATATAACTTCTAACAAACAACATAAAAGGTATATCAAAGTTGTGTATTACAAATCTCTACAGTGTTTCCCCTACCGTGACAGCAGTCCATCGTTTATTGCAGGAGACCCATACCTTGCAGGAGATCC
>JARVGS010001283.1:21036518-21048140 GCA_031762315.1 Hypsolebias antenori
AGGAAGGAAGGAAGGAAGGAAGGAAGGAAGGAAGGAAGGAAGGAAGGAAGGAAGGAAGGAAGGAAGGAAGGAAGGAATTTTTTTGCAATTTACAAAATTCCTAATGCATAAATTGTAACGTCTGCTGTTGCACATTATGTGATTATAATGTATTGATTTGGTCACAGTCCATGAATATATGACAAACTGAAATTACTACTAACATCGAAAAATGCAGTAAAATAAGATAACTACTGTTCTACATATTTGAAAGGCAATCCATGAGTAATTTACAAAACAAAATTTCTCCACTTAATTGATTTTGTTGCAAAATTGTGGCAATTTCTTTCATTTAAAGGCAGCTGAAATAGAATGAAAAAAATAGGGTTTAGTTTTGATCTGTGCCAACTTCTAAATAAAAACATTGAACAGATCAGGTTTGTGTGAATAACCTTAGCTGCAACTTGTTCTGTCTTTTAGGGCCCTGTCATAAAATACAGGAAACATTCAAATCAGAGAGAAGAGAAAGAATCACAACAGCAACGCGTGTAAAACACACCTGCTTCTCCCCGAGAGTGGATTATGGTCAGTACATTTAACAATACATTATATTGCAAGAATGAAGTAATAACTTTTCTTAGAAGAATTTGCATTCTATTTTACACTTTGTGCAAATAACAGATTAAAATGCACACTTTTTAATTCAAAGGTACTTTTTTCCCCAGTATACATTGTTGAGATTCAGAGTGTTTCTGTTAAGAGCAACTTTGAGTTGTACAAAGCTAACATAGCTGAGGTCCTCAAATTTTGTAAGTAACCCCAATTCTACAAAAAACATGGTTCAGTTACGGTACATTTTGTAAAACTTTTAATAAATACCATGGTTAAAATTTGTTCACTAGACGGAGATCATCATGTGAATAACAGATCTGTTCGAGTGTTTGCCAGGAGGCTTCAGTGCAAAGGGGAGTTAGAATTAGGAAAACAATATCTCATTATGGGCAAAGATGGCTCTACTAAAGACTCTAATGGACAGTAAGTATAATCAAATACGTCAATGAAATTACAAATCTAAACTGACTGAATTACTCTCCACTCTCTGTCTTTACAGGATGCAGTATCTGCTGGAATCAAACACCTGGGTTGAGAAAAGGCCGCTGGAAGTCGACTGCAAAAAATCTGCTAATAGACAGAGTTGTAATTACTTCAATGATTTCATAGCAGAATACAAGAAAAGAGGCTGCACACAGTAAAACAGACTCACAAATCTGTCAACTTGCACTGCAAATCAGATACAGCTGATTGCTGTTACTGAAGACAGTCAGATTAGAGGGTAATGGGTCTTTTTTAAATATCTGTAAAATGTTATCTTTCTAATATGATGTAATGAACAATCCCAATCATCTATCCAGTATATGCACTATTAAACACACAATAGGTGTGTGACAGATTCATCCTAACTCTACATGTTTGTTATTCAGTAGTAACACATATTGTATACAAAAAAAACTTTCAATTCCTTATGTCCAGTTCAGTTACAATTTACAAATTAATTTAAATAAATATGACTTAATTTTGTCGAGCAAATGCTTTTGTATGTTTATCACTGCTTGTACACACTGAGATGAAACTCAACATAGTGTAGTAACAGAACAAGAGAGGCTATTCAGAAAGGCACATTTGTTCTTTCATGCCTCTCCCATAAGTAAAATTCAGTTTGGTTTGGATTTAGCTTTCCTGTCAAATTTATTTATTTTTTAATGTTTTCTTTTACGTTCACGGGCAGCAAAAACCCTGAGAGGGATCTTTGTACTCAACCCAACTCCAGTCAAAGTAACCCCCTTCCTACCTAACATCTGCAAGGAGGTCGCAAGGTGTGGTTTTGGATACATGAAACTTATTGACCCACTCCTATTGGAAGGCAGGATTTGGATCAATCATAGCTCTCATAAGGATGAAAATTACCTTTGAGAGGAAATATTTCTTCTGAAATATGGGCAGACAGCAAATGTGATGCAGAAGGTACTCAGTGCAATTACATAATTCAAAACTAGGGCTGGGGGTGGGAGTGAGGAGGTTGTCACTGAGGAAGCATGAAACAAGTAAAGACTTATATGCCTGTATTATTCTAATCTCTGAGTCCAGGTCCAATGTAAACTACATGGGGGACTAACCATCACTTCAATCACAGCTACGTAAATGCCTGCCCTGTTTCAGTTTAACCATTAGTCATTTCAATAAAGCCAAATTAATAAAGGGTAAATAAATATGCAAATAGCTCAAACATTTTGGTGTACTGTCAGCAGCCAGCATTTTTGTGATGAGGAACTTTTGACTGAAACCTCTGTAAAGTAAGTAATGTTTAGTCACGAGCGACAAGAGGGCACTTGTATGCTTTGATTAGAACCATAATAAATTAAATTCAGCTTTAAAAAAAAAAGGCAGAAAAGTTTTTAAGGAGCTATATTTTACATGTAACAACTATGTTTTCAAATAAATTTGATTATGATTTGATATGGATTAGAGTTGCTACAAATGTGAAACTGTTTAAGAAAACGTATTGATTAAGATGCTGGCCTACTCCCAAAATAACAAATGTTCAAAGTGACTCTGAAAGCTTGCTGGAGAATGTGTTTGTATGATCAGGTGTATTTTCTCAGGTGTGCTGCGCAGAAGTTGAAGGTGTGAAAGTCGTGTCTTCAGCTACTTTCCAAAGGCCAGGACAGGGTCAGTGGAGTGAGGGTGGTCTGTGCTGAAAGGACTGAAAGTGAAGGCATGACGGCTACCAGAAGCTGCTGCCGAATAGAGGGGGACCACCTACTCTGGAGTACGCTCATTTTGTATTTCTTTAATGGCTGTTATCAGTGTTTGTCACAGAAATTTTTCAAGGATGTCACAAGAGCAAAAGCTCAAAAGTTAAAAAATAGGGCAAAATTGCTTTTTGCAAATAAGGCCACGACTTGCTCCCAGTGTTTGTATCAGCGCATAATGGGACAATCATCAATGATACTGATATACTGTATCCCCAATACAGTTGCACTCGAGCATAAAAAAAAAAAATCAGACACGGCCCAACCCGAACCATTTTTTTTCTAGTCCAACCCAAAACCAACTAATTAACTATAGTTAGAGGCCTGAACCCGGAAAAAAAAAAAAAAAGATTCAGTTTTTACTGCTTTTGTAAGCAGATCATTTGGACATGATGGTTTAAAAAACATATTTCAAAAAAAGGAAGATATAAGATTTCTTGTTTAGTAACAAGAGTCAGTGGATAATATTATAGTTATTAACGGTCGGCGGATGCACGTGGCTGATGATCTAAATTGGGTCGTCGGCCGCACGTATCCACTGATGAAGTGGCTGAGCCCAGATAAGCTTCAGGTGGGTCACTGGCAGTGAGCCATCTGGACTTTTTTTTTAATCATCTTTTTCAACTGGCCAGTCAACGCGCGGTCAAACGGCCGCGTGCGGCTGGTGATCCAAATTAGATCGTCAGCCATGCGTGTCCGCTGACACAATCAAAAGCCCGACACTGACCCGGCCCACCCATCAAGCACATTATTTTGACCCCTAACCCAGGCCGGGCCCGAATTAGAAATGGCAGCTCTAATCCCCAAATGCCTATATCGGCCTAAAATATCAGCCCCACCGATAAATGAGTCAGGCTCTAATTATAAGCTTCCTTCAGCTACAGAAATCTGTCAACTTTGGAATTTTTTTGTATTTTATATAATCATATTTTTCAGTGGGCAGCACGGTGGAGCAACTGGTAGAGCTGCTGCCTCTCAGTGAGCAAGTCCCTGGTTCAAATCCCAATCCGGGGCCTTTCTGGGTGGAGTTTGCATGTTCTCTCCGTGCATGCGTGGGTTTTCTCCGGATTATCCGGTTTCCTCCCACAGTCCAAAAACATGCCTGTTAAGCTGAGTGGCAACTCTAAATTGTCCCTAGGTGTGTGAGAGAGAGCGAATAGTTGTTTGTTTCGTTTGTCTCTATGTGGCCCTGTGATGGGACTGGAGACCTGTCCAAGGTGTACCCCACCCCTTGCACAGTGACTGCTGGACATGGGCGCCGGCGACCCCCGTGACCCAAAACGGAAGAAGTGGGTAAACGGATGGATGGATGGATGGATGGATGGATGGATGGATGGATGGATGGATGGATAGATATTTTTTCAGGTGGCAGCACAGTGGAGCAACTGGTAGAGTTGATGCCTCTCAGCGAGAAGATAGCTGGTTCAAATCCCAGTCCAGAGGCCTTTCTGGGTGGAGTTTGCATGTTCTCATTGTGCATGTGTGGGTTTTCTTCGGGTACTCCGGTTTCCTCCCACAGATCAAAAACATGCATGTTAGACTGATTGGTAACTCTAAATTGTCCTAGGTGTGAGTGAGAGAGATCACAGGGACTGGAGACCTGTCCAGGTTGTACCCCGCCCCTTGCACAATCACTGGACATGGGCACAGGCACCCCTGTGACCCAAAATGGAAGAAGTGGGTAAAGATAATGGGTGGGTGGACAGACGGACGGACGGATGGACGGACGGATATTTTTCAGGTTTCATTTTGCAAAAAGTTGTTTTAAATTTCTGCCTATAAACTGTTTTTGTAAATGAAGATTCTGAGATTAGGATTTTTTATTATTATTGGTAATTGAAAACAACCGAAACATAAAATGGAAATAAACTGAGATTTTGGTAAACAGACATAAAATCCAATATCTCACCAAAAAAATTAGAGAAAAAAAGGCTAAACAGATTTGTGTAACAATCGTTTTGCTATTCCCTTACCTACAACTGCAGCAGCAATAACACGCTGCATACATGTGGATGTTTAATAAAAGAAACACAAATAATTAGATAACATTGTACAGATCCGAGTGATTAAATCAATTTAAAACTTTAAAAATGTCACAATTTTACAGCTTTTCATAAGGTATTTTGTATGTTGTCTATTCTAGTTAAACATTTCTGTCAAAGCTAAGATGAGTTCAACTCATATTCCTGCTTTCCTGTATGTGAGAGAATGTTACATATTTCTTGTTTGCTCTAAACCCTTTATATAGTTTTCTTCATGTGGATTTCAAAGGCGGCTGGTGGGTGGCATCTGGTCAGAGATGCAATGCCTGCACAGAACATTCCTTAAATCTGGTGGACAGTCGGTTGCTTACATAACTCCCGTGTAGTTACATTTCATTACCTACAACAAACAGCCAATTCATACAGCGAGAGGGTTCTGAAACCTGGTGTCAGCACTGAATACTTACAGGGTTGTGCTTTGTATTCCAAGTGAATCAAGATTCTCAGACACAAATTTTATTCTGTCAGTGACTGTGTGTTAATGGCAGCAGTACAAGGAATAAGTCGAGATACACGTACACGACATGAAAAGAGTATGATTTTCTAACTAAAACTTGGTAAAGTTTGTTAGAGAAGGTTGTATTATACAGTAAAAGTAACAGTAGAATTAAAACAAAAAATGTTGACTACAACATCTATTATTACTGATCAAGAGTAGTTTTGAATTAATTCATAAAATATGTTTTCTTCAAGTAACAGAACCCAAAAAGTCAGTTGCCACATTTGATACACAAATCAGTGAAAAAATTTCACTCTGTGAGTCCAGTACAAATATTTTTCATGGTGGATGTGGGAATTGGACCACTAGGTATGGCCCATGTGTGGGGGTGGGTGGGTGGGAGGTGTGGGGAGGTGTCCTTAAGTAGGGGCAGACTTATCACTTACCTTCTTTACAGTGGGGGTCCTTTCTCGGTTCTTTCCTCCAAGATCAGTTCAGCCTGCATGAGCTCCTCCAGCTTAGATGGAGGGAGAAGCATAAAGTCAGACATAAAATCAACCATTTACTCATCATTCTGGTAAGTTTCCTTTTCCAGTACACTTTTGTGTGTGTCATGGTTGGGGGAGGGGGGGGGGTTGCGATTTTTTTTTTTTTTTTTTTTGTCTCTTCTAGGCATAATTAGGTTTTCCAGAGATGAACAATGGAAGGTTGTCTTGTTTTAAACATATTTAAACAACATGGAACTAGCTTCATTCAAGTTTTAGTGTACAAATATTGTTACATTGTTGTACTTTGTCACTTTCATATTTTACTTTGTTTAAATCATTTTAATTAGATTACATTTATGTTGCTGATAGTCTGACTTTTCAGTTTTAATGTAAAAACTGCAGTCTAATTTACTTTTTTTTTTTTGCTACTTCAGAGCTAAAGCTAAAGTTCTAGGTTATTACACAGGAAACTTAAAAATGTATTTATTGAATAACTAATGGATTTTTCAGAGTTTTAATGGTTGTGGATGTAGCAGATTACTTAACTTCATGTATCTTAAAAGTGTCCTATAGTTCTGTCCTATTCTCACAGCTAACTTTTTGGATTAACCACTCAGGTGGTTTTCCTTCCTCTCATTTAGATTTTACTGTTAGACAAGCTCTTGAATAAAAACAATACTGGTGTTTCGGACCCAGGTTTATTGTTTTTAAGTGTTTTAAAAGACATATAATTTGTATTAACATTTTGTTAGCATATTTTTAAAAAATAGATCTGATTTTTTTTTTTACCCAATTTAAGGAAGTTTCTGACAAAACATGTAAAAGAAACCAATATGCATACAAAGCTCCCAGTGAAATGCTCCACTAAATAAACTTTTTTTTTTAAATCACAGTACATAACTTATAGCTTATTGGGCAAGTGGACACCTGAAAATTATTAAAGTTTCTAAACTACTTGCAAAAATGTTGTATATTTTGCCATTTTTGGCAAAAGACAGTGACACTTTAGAGCAGGCCATAAAACCTTGGACTGATGTAAGAGAAGCTTATGAGTGGGCACATTATATGAAGAATGTGAATGGGAAGTCTGTGAATGTAGCTGACGGTGCTGAAAAGAGCACCTATATTCAGCTGCTTAGGACTCAGACACGTATAAAAAGTTATAAATGGCATGGCATACGGTTTTCTAGTTTAAAGTTGTTCTGTTTTTCATCTATAGGAGAGACCTGGCAAATCTCACCTAACGGCTGCTCCAAAAAGTAAAGAGAACATTTCAGATACGTATACAGTATAACTAATCATTCAAAAGCAATAAAATGTCTGGGTACAGCAGCGGGCTCAAAATGCTGTATACTCTAGGACTTCTCCTCCTTCTCACCCCATCTCCCTCTTTTCAAACCACAACCAATCTGAAGAGAGATGCCAGAGGAAGCAACGTGACCAAGACTAATAGTGTTCTCGCTCTTTTAAAACCAAAAACAACTTCCAAACAGATTGTGCACCCCACCCTTAAGCCAAACACAGTCAATACGACAGTTTTACCAACTTCAGCCCCCAACCAAAAACCTACAACAGCCAGCCCTACTAAGACCACCAAACCCAGGCTCAGCATTGCAGTAAATCAAACCACTCCAACAACTATTCCAAAGGCTACTACAACTATCCCCATTGTTGTGAACAAAGACAAACACAAAGTCAACCAGACTGCTTCCAAAGACAACCCTGCACCCACTGCAGTTCCAAAGGTTCAATCAACATCCACAAAGGCTCCTTCAACCAGTAAAATGACCAAAATCAAACCTCAAAGTTCTGCCAATCCCAGTACTTTGCCAAAATCTTCTTCAGCCATTGGGGGGATCACCATAAAAGACAAGTCTGATCAAAATGCTCAGCCAACTTCTGTGAAGACTGTTTCTATCATTAACAGTAAAACAGTCAAAAACAAGACCACTGCCTCTGTAAATCAAACCGTTGATGCCGATCACCGTCCCAGCAAGGACGAAACCTCCAAAGACAAGCCCGCTTTAACAAATCTTCACAATGTTCCCTCAACACCAACAAAACATGACAAAGCTGGTGGTTCAAGAGCAGAGAAAAATAAAACTACAGCCTCTGCAAATCATACTTCATCACTCAGCACTACCGTTAAAGAAAATATTGCCCCTTCACAGCCAATTAAAGTGGTCATCAGTGACAGCTGTGAATCAAGCAATGCAAAGGAACAGGAGCTGACACTGAAGCCGGGTGCGCCTTTGTTGATGACGCATAAAATCAGCCTGCTGCCTGGTGCCTGTACAGGAGAATGTGAAGCTGAGATGGCCAACCTGAAAGGACGTGTGGCCATATTGGAAAAAGCAGTGTCCTTTCTATTAGAGCAATGTACGTCTTAGCAATTTATCTCATTTAAAACTACTTATTACAAATGTGGGTTAATAATTGTGGTTCCTCTTGATGCCATGCAGGTCCATGTTCTGCAAATTGCCCAAACGACTGTAGTGGCAACGGGAAATGTGAAAAAGGGAAATGTAGCTGCCATCAAGGATTTATGGGTCTAGACTGTAGTAAGTGTGCACAAGGTGCCAAGTGTAGTAAAGGTAAGTGTTTGTACTGTTCCTATAAAAGTATTTATGTTTGATTTTTAACAGATTCTTAACCTCTACTTTGCAATTTTAGAAGGTAACAAGAATGCAAAAGTAGCAGAGAAGAACGTGGCCACACAGACAAAGAAAATCATCCCTAAAGAGGAAGACAAAGGGCAAAAGGAAGGCTTTGAAGACAAAGCCACTGGCACTAAAGTAGCATCTAATGCAAAAGAAAGACAAGTGAAACTACAAGAAAATGAAAAAACCTCAGACAAAAAATTTATTGGAAATATTTCTCCAAGAAATGACGGAAGCAAGCAAGAGGCCCGCAAAGGAAAAACAGAAACCAAAGATGTTTCTCCTACAAACAACCCAAAGCCTGAAAAGAAACAATCCGACAGTAAACCATACTTTCATTTAGATAATTTAAAAGATGACCCTCAATCTAATGCAACACAGAGTAATAAGAGGAAAACAAATGGCACAACCAAAATTGAAACCAGCAATTCTCAAACCACAGGACCAAAGAAAAACAAAAAAGAAAACGACATTACCGGGAAGTCCACACTGGCAGAGAAGGATAGTATTCAATCATCTGAGAAAAAACTAACCAGCACAGATAAAACAGAAAATAAAAACGAGCAATCTACCGAAAATCATAAAACTACAGGTGGGGTTGAAACAGAGAAAACTGTACAAAAAAGTCAACATGTTAAAAATGCAACTAAAACAACCGAGAAGATTAACGTCCTCACAAACAAAACAGATATCCAGAGCACAAGCGCCAAAATGACTGGAGGTTTAGGGTCACTGAAGGTGGTTAACGTTTCCTCTCACAACTTTACGGTCACATGGCTAGCACCTCAAGGGATGTTCAAGAACTTCACTGTGATCAGAAAAGAGACACTGACAGAGAGCGAACACAAGGAGCAGCTTGAAGCAGAAGCTGCAGCCTGGAATTCAACTGAGGTGCAAAGTGAAAACACAAATTTAACAATCTCTTCTAGTAAAACTGGTGGACTCAAAGATAAAACAGAAACCAAGAGGATCTCTGTGGTGGTGCCTGGCAATGTACACTCTGTGGAGTTCACTAATCTCAGAGCAGACACACGCTATGCTCTGCAAATTTTTGGAGCTACAGCTGACAGAAGATCCAAGATTCACAGAATAACGGCAATTACTGGTTAGTAATAAAATAACATGGTTAGCATGATTTTCACATTATAATAACAAGCGCTAAAACCATGGTGAACAATTTATATGCTTGTAATCAATAAAATATCACCTTGTTTTCTCTTCTCAGGTCCTGAACCACCCACAGAACTTGTTTTCAGCAATGTAACCGAGTATTCTCTTGCTGTTTCCTGGACCAAACCAAAGACAGTTTTTACAGGCTTCAGAGTAACATACATCAACAAGGCAACAGGTCTGCCAAAGTCCTTTAATGGAAACTAATGTTGGTTGCATTTGTAAAAATGTGGCCAATGTTACAATATGTCTTTATGTCATCAGGGAAGAGTCGCTTTGTGACGGTGAGCTCCAAGCAGTCACATTTTATTCTGTCCGAATTGTCTGCTGGGTCGTCCTACATTATCAGTGTTGCCACGATTAAAGGCAGGGCTCAGAGTGTTGAACTCACATCTGTTATCACCACAGGTACAGTTTCAGACAAGCTCACATTTATAGGCTGATGCGTTTAATTTTGAATGCCATGTGAGTAAGGAAATAACTTCTATCTTGACTTTAGTGCCTGCCCCTCCAACACATCTTCAAGTCAACAATGTAACTGATACCAGAGCTGTGCTGCAGTGGACGCCCAGCCTGGGAAAAGTAGACAGTTTCATCGTTAACTACGAGTCCTCCAAAAGTGAGTGTTACATCATTGCTGATGACTGGTGACGAAGTGTTATTAATTGTTTGAGTGTCTGTTTTATTCCCTGCCCACAGCTCCCAATGTGACAGTAACAGTCATGCTGTCTGGAAATTCAGTTCAGTACCAACTTAAAGGCCTGCAGAGAGGTACGCTGTACAAAGTCAAAGTGCTGAGCCAAAAGGACAGCCTCAAGAGCATGGCGATCTCAACTACTTTTACTACTGCAAATGGTGAGTAAAAGAGAAACACTAAGGACTATCAACAGCCAGATATGACCAGTGTGTGAATTCATGACTAGAACTTTACCTGCTAAAACTGGAGATATGATCTCTCCTACTAACTCCCATTAAGATTCTAGTAGCAACATTTTGGATCAACTGAAGATATTTTAAATAATTTTATGGACACCCAGATAGCAAACCATTACTATAGTCCAGTCTAGATGTGACAAATGCATGAACCAGTTTTTCTGCATCATTTTTAGATAAAATGTTTCTGATTTTAGCGATATTAAGCAGGTGGAAGAAGGCGGTTCTAGTAACGTTTTCAATGTGGGGGATAAAAGACATGTCCCAATCAAAAATAACACCAAGATTTTTAACATTAGAGCTGGAGGCCAGATTAATGCCATCTAAGGAGGGCAAAAGACAGAAAAATTTACTCCTAAGATGCTCAGATCCAAAAACTAAAACCTCATTCTTTTCTGAGTTTAAAAACAGAAAAATTAGGGTCATCCAGGTTTTATTGGGTTTCATGGATAAATATGACTGTGTATCATCAGCATAACAATGAATATTTATCCCATGTGTTTTAATTACTTTACTGTGTATCTGTTCCTCTCAAACCCAGCTGGTCAAAGCAGATGGCCGCTTGTCCTGGGCCTGGTTCTGCTAAAGTTTTCTTCCTCGTGAGGGAGTTTTTCCTTTCCACTGTTGCCTTCTTGCTTGCTCAAGATGAGAGTCTGTGATAAAGTTAAACTCAAAGCACTCTACTCCTGAGATAATAAATGTTACTTTTAATATATATGAATGTTTCTATTCAGTGCCCTGAGATGAATTCTGTTGTGACTTGGTGCTATATAAATAAACTGAATTGAATTCAACTGAATTGTTAAATGTTTGCAATCCACTTGTTTCTCTCAGTGGCTAGAGCCAGTGAGGTTGGTGCTCGCTCCGCAGTGATCACCTGGAGAACTCCAGTCGTTTATCACAGCTACAGGGTGATCTATCAGGTGGCAGGAGAGGAGGCGAAGGTGGGTGATGATGATCCTTCATAGCTAGCACAAGGAGGAGATTTCCCAGTTACCTAACTACAAGGCACATATTTTATTTGTTTTAAAGCGTCTGTGACATGATTTATGAACTTTGCAGAAAGTGGCACAACATAAATATCTTTTATCATTCAACTAT
>JARVGS010001283.1:21081007-21097007 GCA_031762315.1 Hypsolebias antenori
TTAAACTGTTTATTTAAAATATTACAGTATTTACATTTAAACTGTTTATTTAAAATATTACAGTATTTACATTTAAATTGTTTATTTAAGGAGGGAGATTGGCAGTAACAGGGGATGAGTGTGACTGCAGCCTGGCACGTCATGACGAAGTTTACTGAACTTGAACTGAACTTGAACTTGGACTACTGTATCCCTACTTAGCAGTTTTTCACTTATCACGGGTGGGCATGGTCCCAAACACCCGCAGTAAACGAGGGATCACTGTACTCAAGTCCAAAATATTTAAATATTCAAAAACAGATCGGCAATAATGCAAACGTCAAGTTTAGTCAAACTTTTAATGAGCCATGAACTGAACATCTACAACACAGTTAATATGCTTTTAATAGATGTTCTTAAGAGATTTTGGAATCAGGGCAAAATTTTACAATAATGTTATTTAACTTTTTTAAACTGCAAGTGGTGCATCTCAGTAAACTTGTAACAAACATCCTGTTAAGCATGATGTCCTGTTTGTACAATGATGGAGTATAATCTGGTTATCAGAGAATAATCAGAATAAGCTTTATTGTCATTGCACTGAGACAAACAAGAACATAGGTTGATGATAGTAGCAGAATGATCTGAAATAAAATGTTTATTGTAATAAAGCTCCATTATGTCTGCAGCTCAAAGTCTGTTTCTGTTTTTAACAGATGTTAGTCTGTTGTAATTACACATTAATGATGACTAACTAACTGAACAAGTTTGTTTCAAAAATTGTAAAAGCAAGAATAAACATTGTGCATCTCTTTCCATAAGAGGATCTTTAATGTGTGCGGAAGTGTTTTTTTTAATCCATTTTTCAGCGTAACGTCTGATGCAACTGTGAATGAGGCTGTGTCTCTTCATGAAAGAACAACCAGACCTGGAGGAAACGTCAGCCAAACGTAAAGTGAAAGCAGCAAAGAAAAAAAACAAAAGAAGCAAAAAGAGGATGAACAGAGCGAAAAGGGAAGGTAGGGAAACAGTCCTCGGTGTCAAGAGCGTGCAAACCTTTATGAAAGTGGTCATGTTTTAGTCATGCAGTAAATTTTCAGTCAGGTCTGTCAGTCATGCAACGCAAACACGTCAGGCTTCAGATCCAATGCAGATTAGATCCAGATCAAGTGAGTTCTCAGAGAGTGGACAACCTGTCCCACAGAAACCTCACCTGCATTCTTCTCTTGTGTGGAAGAACAAAAGCGAAGGCCCGACTTCACAAGGCCATTGGCATTCTCTGTACGCATGCATGTGCTGCACACCCCATGCCACAGCCTCCAGCAGGACAAGCGTGCACACTGCTCAAACTGTTGGACAACTGTCTCTCGTCTTAATCCACTTCTATTCAGCTCAGTTTACCATCAAATGTCCTCCCCTTAAGATGCTATAGACAAGTCGTTCCACAAAGTGATGATTTCAGTTCAGGAACTGATCATCTGGAGAAGCTAATTCCCCTCTCAGTTCCTGAACTGACAAGAAGCTGGTGACCTCATTCCTACGGGACACTTACCCCATCTGCACCAGGTAGCGGCTGACCGTTGATACCCAGCGTACGAAACGGAGAGTGAGTGGACAGACGCTTGTCCCACTCGCTCGGCCTCGACGCGGGAACAGACTCCATGAAGTTCCTCTTCAGCTCGCTGATGCTGGCGTGGTGCCGGATCAGCTCCTCCTGAGGTCTGTCAAAGTCCTGCGTGGAGGAGAGTCCAGACGATGTTTGGAGGGAAAGGGACAACGATGGGTGGTGGAATTTGACAAGGGGTTAAAAAAATAAAGAAAGAAAGAAACAAAAAGGTACGAGGGAGACGACGAACAGGTTGAGAGAAAAGGATGTTTAGGGAATAGAAGAAAACATAAAAACAAAGTTAGAATCAGTTGATTTTGTACTTTTTGTTGCTGATTACATGAGTAAGCTGAAGCTGTGTTAAACAGGTGATTCAATAAAACCAAACAGAAGGAGCCAACACTTTCAATGTTTGCACTTCTAGCTAGAAGTGCAAATACTTGTAGTTACTTGACGTGCTCTATTAGCATATCTGATCCTTAAATTAAGTCCGTCAGCTGATTTACTGACGCTGTGAACAAGCGGTGACTTTAAAACACAGAGCACAGCGATTCGATTTCATGTCCACGGCATTAGGACTGCAGTGAAATGCAGAGAGAACAGGCTACAAATCAAATGAGAACTGATGATAGCAGACATAGCACAGGTTGCGGAAGATGAAGCATCTCTTAAAAAGAATAAAAAAAACTTGTTCATTTAGGACAAATGAACAAGTTGGTCTTCAAAAAATAGCATGATGTTGCAAAACAGACTGCAGACAGTTCATTTCTTCATCAACACCTGCTTTGGTGCCTAAAAGCAAATTCATTTTAAATCTTAATCCAATTTTTTTTAATTAGTATTGCTTAAGTTGACATAAAAAAAAATTAAATAACTGCTGCAAAAGTGTAATGCATTTCTTGTAACTTGGAAAAGAGATGAAGGAAAACAAAGCAGAAGCAGCAACAGTGATGATTAAAAACAGAGTACCGTATTTTCCGCCACACACGTCGCTCCGCCCTACAAGTCGCATCAATTCAAATATATTTAATAAAGTGGAAAAATCCATAAATACGTCACTTTGCCAAGTCCGTCGCATCTATTATGCGTCACTGCTGACGCGTTTGTTATGCGTCAACAGTGATAACCTGGAAATGTGGGCCAATGTTGTGCTAAAAATAAATTGGCTGCCAAATGACGGCCGCGGGAGCGTGCACGGGAGGACTTTAACAAGAGTTTAACAAGATTAACACTTAAAAATATTTGTTTGCTCAAACTAATAATAAAGGTGTGTCTCAGTTTAAGTTTTACTTAATAAAAGGACTTTAGCTGTCAAATCAGCTGCATTTCAAAAGTACTCACTACCTCGGTGCTCCGGGAGCGCACTCTGAGGGAGGAAAAAAGGAAGGAGGAATGCTGTGTATTTCTTTGAAATTTAGCAAGATAAGCACCTAAAACAATTATTTGTTTGCTCGATATTATAGCAAAGGTGTGTCTCAGCAGCAAAATGAAGCTGGTTGCTCCAAGCGAACTCGACTTAGGCAAGCCGACTGTGTCATTAATAGCCACTTATATCTATTACAACGGCATGCTATAGTACTCTGGTGCCATCTAACGGCTGAAAATGGTAGTGTTCAATATTTTCAGTCAGAATGAATGAAAACAGTCATATTTCAGCAAAAAAATTTGGTTTATAAATATGTGGAAAGTATCCATAAATATGTAGCTTCGTCCTATAAGTTACAGGGCATGCAAAATATGAAAAAACTGACTTATGCAGCAAAAAATACGGTAAAACATGTAAGAAGTTCTTGTTCTGTTAGATAAAAACCACAGCTCCATGTCATATCACAATACTAGATAAAATGAAATACAACATCCTGAACGAGTTTGGCTCCCCCCGTGAAGAAGTACCCATTTATTTTTGTTAAAAGTTCATCAGCACTCCCTCCTGAATCAACTGGATTAAAGTTAATTTGCCACACACATTATTTAGTACTGATGCAAAAAACAAAAATAAATCAAACAAACAAATCAAGCCGCATGCAAGCGTGAGGTTAAACAGCAGCCAGTGAGCCACAGAGCAAGAAAATGCAGCTCAACATCCAAAACAGATACAAACCTCCAGCATTAAAAGGCTATGTCTGATATAAATTGTGTCACCCTCATATTTCTTAGCTCTTTTCTGTGAAGAATGGAAAGAACAAAAAAGTGTGGGTTTGGTTCAGTTCCCCTGCAGACTGCCACACGTAAAACATGCACTCTATGAAGTTCACCAATGTGTTAAAACGACGGACGAGAAGAGCAAAGAGGACTGCATGCAAAATGATTTGGTGCAAACCATGAGGGGCTAAAACTGCACTATACTGCCAAAAAACACTGAATATTTTTTTCTAGGTATACAACTTGAAAATAAATAGTGACGAATCTGACAAAACACCCATTATTTTAAAATCATGCATGTGTGCATTCCAGTGTTTACAAGCAGTGACAAGAATTGATGACTTTGAAACAGTTAACTTACTCTGAGGTTAGTACACTGAACAGGCTGATTTGAGTGTTTTGTTAACGCTCGTGATTGAAACAAAATGATTTCTCTACCTCTTAGGTTACACTGTATGTGCATCAAACCTGCTGTCTGTTTGGTTTTAGATCTAGCTGCATGGAAGCACAACATGAGGAGGCTTAAATCAGCCTTTTCAAATCAGACGTTCTTTATCGTCGGACTGGAGGAGGAGAAATGGCTTTAGCACGACTGGCGCCGAGAATCTGACCTTTCTCATTAGCACCCCCTCCAAGCTTGTCTTCTCGAGCTCAGACTCGTGCTAACCCGGGGAGAAGACAGGAACACGAGTTAGCATTGACGTCTCAATTAGTCATAATGAAAACGTGTCCTCTGAGGGACGACATGCACGCTGCCTGAGTCTGCCACTGACCTGAATGTCACCATTGAAGGTGGAGATGAGTGAAGACTGTACTTCTCTCTGCTCCCTCCACACTGCTGACTACAGCAGCAAAACAGACACGTTCACACTCAGACACACATTTCTGCTCACGCTGGATAAAAACTAGAACACTTAAAACTCTCCTTTCAATCTTTGTCACTTTTGAACCAGCTGACATATTATGACTAATTTATTGGCCTCTTACGTCCAGAATCTTTAAATATATACAGTACTTTACTGCATTGCGTTTATGTACACTGAATTTACACCCCAAACATATTTATTGGTAATCAGAGGAATTGAATACCTTAACCTCGGATGTGGCTTCAACTTTTGACGGCTCAGCAGCTTCCACAGTAACCTCCAGCTTCCTGTCCTCCTGGCGGCTGGTTTTAATGGGAGTGGAGGTCTGAGGCTGGTCAAATGGGGACATAGGGATTCCTGCCTCTGCCAGAGCAGCCTGGGAGAAGACCGGAGCGCTGACAGGACGTGCGCCCCTCTGTGTGCTCACAACTAGACAAAATCCAGAAAAAAGCAACTCATTTGCAGTTTATGATCATAACGCAAGCTGTTTTAACAAATGTGATTAAATAGGTTGTCAGACGCTAATGCAACAGTGAGCACTGGAAATGCAACCAAATCAGCACATCATACTTACTGTACTCAGCCTCACTGTGATCAGATCCTGAAAGGGAATACCCTTACCGTACTCGTTTCCAGTACTTGAAAGCAAATGTGTGTCGAGCAAGAAGCAGTAGTGTTCAAAGTGAAACGAAAGAAGCACGCTTTGTTATGATCGGCCGTTTGTTAGGCTGTTTTTTTTTTTAAGCTCAATGATGATGAACCACCAAAATGTGGCGAATAAGGAAGCGTAAAGCCAAACGATTGATCCATAGAAGAGAATACAGTGTATCCTGGCTGCTGTTAGTAAGCATTTTATGAAGCGGAATGAAACAAACCCAAACAAGTAAAAAAATTAAATAAAATACCTGACTCTTTGAAGCCAACGTCTAACAGAGAAAACCAATCATCACTGACACGAGTGTGTGTGAGTGGAAGTCTTTCCTCCAGGATCCGCTTCTCAAACTTTGGTTTTCTTTCAGAAATCTTGATCTTTGTTGTGGTTGCTACAGCAGGAAGTCCAACCTCTGCTGGGAGCCGGATGCGTTCAGGGGCAGCGGCCGAGACAAATGCTAGTAATATTTTGGCAAAGACGTTTTCAAGCAGTTATACATCAATGGTAACAGAGAAATGGATTACAGCAGCCACATCTAAATTAAAGTCACATGACTAATGACTTTACACCCTAGATGAAGCTCAACAAAACGATCTTTGCACGTTTAGTTGAACAAACTGCTGTTAGATTATACCTGATTTCTTAGAGGGCCAATCCAAAAGAACAAACCAATCATCTTCCACTGCTGTCAGCGCTGGAGGTGGCTGCACAACTTCCTTTTGTCGCCACGTTTCTTCCACTATAGTAATTCTCTTCTGTACTCGGTGCGCTGTGACTGCCAACTGTTCAGCTGCTCTCGCCTCAGGACCAGCACGAACACGTTCATCCACAGCCGCTGACACAGAATACACAGAACATGAAGCTAAGACTAAATTATGTGATATGGATCTATTCCGCCTACCTGAATTTAACTATTGGTGCTGAAAATTAGCCTTTAAATCCTCAAATTAATATCCTTAAGAGCTCTGACACAAACCTAAAGCAGCCACAGTTTCACAAAACAATCAGGTTATTCAGCTGGTTAAAGTAAAAGTTTAGATCTTTTGAAGTGGGGTTCTGTAGAAAAGTTAACATCTGTATCTTATCCGTTAATAGAAAGCTCTTTAAAGAAACTCATCTTGGTGAAAAAGAGTTTAATTCTCACCAGACTGATAAGTTAAAGGATAGTTTGGGCAGGACAAAGAGAAAGGTAAACTGCTCACGTCTTCAACAGCTTCATTGGCTTCCCATTATCTACTGCATTCATTACAAAATTCTGCTTCTCACCTTTCATATCTGCCTTAACTCATATTTTCTGCACTCTCAGGTCATCTTCACCCATCCACCTTACTGTTTCAGCTACCCCTTCTCTACTTTTTGTTGTTTTATTTAAAAAAAAAGTGATTTAAAGTGTTCTGAAGGGTGCTTAACAATGTATTATTTAATACCAATCTCAACAAATATCTCATACGAATGTTGTGTATACTTTACACCACTATTATTTTCATATAACAGTTATTTATATTGAACGCTATCATAATTTACAAGCAAGGCAGTAACAGATAGCTGTAGCATTTCCTGCGCAGCCTGGGACACTTCTGGCAGGAGTATGTTAATATTTTTTTACTAATAATTTGCATACCATTTGAAGCTGATGGCAGTGTGAATGTTTAGAAACAGTGTTTGCATGAACCATAATGGTGTACCACAAGGCTCAGTCTTAGGACCTACCCTCTTCACAATCTACATACCAGTAAGTAATGTAGGTCAGATCATTCCTGATGCATCTCGATGTTTCTATGCTGATGATACAGTTGTTTATTGTTGAGCTAGAACAGTTTTCCAGCTTTTGCAATTCGCTTTTGACATCATCCAGTCTGATTTGTTCTGTTTCAAACTGGTGCTAAATGCTGCTAAAACTAAAGGGATGTTGTTTTCTTACAAGAAATGAGTCCCAGCAGTCTTTCCTTCTATCTTATCTACAAATGATGTTCCTAGTGAGTTTGATTCTTGCAAATAAAGTACTTGGGAATTTTGGTTGATACATATCTCTCTTTTAAGTCTCATGTTGAAAACTTGCTAAATAAACTGAAAGTAAAATTGAGTTTCTTTTTTCAGAAACAGATCCTGTTTAACTCTGAATGCTAGGAAACGCCTTGTAACTGAGACTTTCCTTGTGTCAACTGACTACAGTGACATTATTTACATAAATGCTCCTAGAAGCACACTGCAGATGCTGGCCGTGGTCTATCATGGTGCGCTAAGATTAATAACTGGCTGTAACTACCGTATCGATCACTGCACCCTGTTTTCAATGGTTAACTTGACATCAACTTCAAGCAGACTCTCACACTGGTGCATTTTCATCTTTAAATCACTTCTTGGTCTGTTGCCTTCATACATCCCCTCCTACATGTCACTTTGTCAGTGCAGCTACAGGGTGTGCTCTCAAGACTTCATTACCTGCAGCGTCCCCCTCCGCTCCTGTAACCTGGAACACTTTGCAAAAAGATTTGTAGCTCTCGACTTTGACCTCCCTAAGGGATTTTAAACTGCTGTTAAGTTCAATGCACAAATCAATGCAAACGTGTTCCTGTTTTTAGTATTTTACTCTGTTTTATAATGTAGCATGTTATTTTATATCACTTCTTTTAAATACTTTTCATTTTATTTGCTTTTATTTGAATGTTTATTGTGCGTGTACCTCATTTGTGGTTTTTGTTTAAAACGGGTCTCTCTTGTAAATGATAAAGGTTGAATGAATTATGAAATTCTTTAGACTGAAGTCGGTCCTGCTCAGACTAGAAGTTAGCTTGTCAAGTGATGAACAACTGAGGTTGTTCAAAGAGCTATTTACAAGAGACAGAATATTAATTGTTCATAACCTTTCCAACTGAACGCCACATCAAAATGTATGAACTTTTTCTTTAATATAGCACTTTGGGTATCAGTTTAGTAGATGAAACGCAAACAAACCACACTGAAAACTGTTAGTGCGTTTGATTTTGACTCTTAGCAGCAGCCACACCAGACAGCAGTGTACCTGATATTTTAGCTGGCACATCCAGCAGCACAAACCAATCATCTTCCACTTTTCTGGACTGCGGTAGGTTAACCGACGTCATACGCGGTCTCACATCTTCCACAACGAACTTTGGTTTTGGTTCAGCGGGTACTGTTACACGAACAGCACGCTGAACCACAGCAGCTGATACAGAAACATGAATATAAATAACCCCGATGCAAATAATGCAGTGTACACAAAGCCTTTGGCGAAGGAAAAGTACCTGGTGGGGCGACTGAAGGTTTTTCTCTTGCGAAGTCCAGAAGGAAAAACCAATCATCCTCTCCTTCGCTACTTAATGGCGTCTCAATTTGGCTCAGTCTAATTCCAGAAAAACAAGCCACGTCTCGCCTGTCGCTAACATCAATTATCATCTCCTTGTGCGTTCTAGTCTCTGTGGTCGTCACCTCACGCTCAAACGTCTTCTTCACATCCTGAATAATCTCAACTGGGGCACAAATAAAGTGTGAAATACGCTGAGTGACACTAGCGTTTCAGTCGTGAACAACAAACAGGCTGCGAACAGAAATCGGTTTTATACCTGGTGGGATTAAAACAGCCTTTTCATGACCAGGATCAAACAGAATACGCCAGTCGTCGTCTTTCTCTGGCTGTGGCTGGAAAAGCTGAGGTCCAACCTGGTCATATGCAGTCTGATACAACTTCTGACTTACTCTTTCTGCTTCAGCTCGGATGTCTGGTAAGACTTTACTTGGCAGCTGTGCAGAAACTGAAAAAATATTCAAACCTCTATTGTGACCACTCGACAATAAAAATAAAATTTGTTAGCAAATGCAAAAATTTGAAAGCTTAAAATACCTGGAGGCACGCAAGATTCCTCTTTGGAAACTACGTCAAGCAGCAGCAACCAATCATCATCATCCCTGTCATGTATTCGTTCTAATATTTTCTGCTCTGGAAGCTTCTGGTCCTGTTTCCGAGTCACAGCCTCCTTAACTACATCCTTCTTGCTCAAACCTGCTGACTCAGACTCGACCACAGCTGTTTCTATTTCTTTTTGATAAACTTGAACAGCACGCCCGGTCATAGACACTATAAATGGAAAGAAATAACTCGTCAGATGAAATGAGAAAAAAAAAAAAATACAACTCTAAATATGAGGGAGAAAAAGAGAATACCATGGGACACCAGTGATGATTCTTTAATGGGAGGCAACGCACACCAGTCATCTTTTGTCTCACTTGGCATTTGTTTCATTTCCAAGTCCTCTACAAAAACTTCTACTGGTTTTTCTTTCTGGTCAACAGCTTTGTCTTTAATGAGAGACCTCCCTTCTTCTACACTCACTTCAGCAACTAAAAACACACACAAACCTTCAGATGCTACAGGATGTGAGGACATAAAGAAAAAGCTAAAGATGATAAACAATAAGTTTATTCAGATTTAAATTTTTTCAAAAAGCAAAGCAGCAGAGCAGATTTTTGTCTGTACCTGGTGAAACATGTGTTGTTTTTTGAGGGGAAACATCCGACAACTCAAACCAGTCATCAGATCTCTCGGTCACCGACAGCTGTTGGATTTCTTCTAGATCTCTTCGTATTACCTTGCTCTCTCCAACTAAAACGTGTTCCTCCTGTGCACCTCCAGCCACGGAGACAAAGCTCCCATCAGCCACCTGGGCTCTTTCCTTTATTGTAACTGATGAGTCAGGAGAAAGTCTTGTATCATAACAAGTAGGGTGCACTTATTTTATACGTAAGCAAAAGAGCACAACATATAGAAAAACAGTGTATGGTATTTTAGCGATACCTGGTGGTAAGTAAAATGTTTTTCCAGGAGGAACATCCAACAAAATAAACCAGTCATCCACCCTTTTTATGAGTTCTCTTTTTTGCCTTTCTTCCTCTATAACCTCCGTTGTCCCCACATGCGTTGAGCTGAAATGCCTGCGCTCATCAGAATCAACTACAGCGAAGACACAAAGTAAATTAAAACAAGAGCAAATGTGTTGAGCAGGTCCAAAAAAGATTGCAGCCAAAGAAGCAGAACGTGTTGTCAACTGCACGAAGCGTCACTTACTCAAACGTCTAACGCGAGGCAGAGCGTCATGTTTGTAGTTGGTTAATTTCTTATTGCTTGCCATATCATCGTTATTGCACGCAACACTGTTAGAGCATTAGAAAGGTCAGTAAAAGCCCAAAACGGTTTGCACGACAACGTACTTTACCTGTTGGGTTGAAAGCTGCAAGATACGAAGGGCGGTCGAAGAGCTTGAACCAACCATCTTTATTTTCCACCTGATCCCCAGCCTGTCCTCTGTCTTCTACAATGTTCACCTGCTTATCAGCCGTACGCACGTACGCCTTTTGATATGCTACTACAGAAGTGGCACCTGCAGCGTCTGGAGAGGAAAACTTCTCCCGCACTTCTTCCTGCCGTTCCTTCTCCATCTGCCGTAGTTTCTCTCTCGAACTATCATCTAACTGATTCTCTTCAATCACCTTAAATCCTTCCTCCTCTTCAGGCAGATCTTTAAAAAACACCTGCTTTATCTGATATTCCAGGTCATCCACATCACCCGCTGAAGTCTCTATCCTCCTCACAGACCTCCTCACCACTACCTTTGTTCCGCCTTGGATTTGTTGTCGCTTCAGCTCCAAAGCCTCTTCTGCTCTCAACCTGTCAACCTCTTCCTGCCCCAATTCATCTTCTATTATCTTCTGAACTCTCACAGCCATCTCATCTATATCCTGCAGCCGCTCTTCCAAGTCCCTCACTGCCCTCAGCTTCCCTTCCAAAACCTCCACCTCTTGAAGAGAGTCTATCAAGGTCACCGATTCCTGCAGCCGCTCAATGACTTCCCTAGTGGACACTTCCTGTTTGGTCACAGATGTGACCTGCGTCTGCACATCGAGCTGGGACTGGGCTTCAGTGGAGACTAGAAGAAGGAAGATGGCAAAGGATACACCGAGCTGTGATTTTAATCACGCAGATGGCAATTACTTCATTAAATGCATCTGGAAAAAAAAAACATCTTTCACACCAAGAAACTTACATGGAGGCATTTCAGTGCGCTCAAGTGAGCTGAAGAATTGGTCAAAGTACAGGAACCAGTCATCTCGCTGTGTTAGTGCAGGTTGTACCAGTCGAGCCAAAGAGGGGGATCTTACCAAGCTGGGTTTGACTGATGACATCAGAGAAATCATAGGCAACATCTTTGTACTTGGTAACCAAAGTGTAAAAAACTCAAAAAGCACACAGTTGAAACCAAAAATGTCTGCTTGATTTCATAATGGATGAAATAAAGCTCCAACAGATTTTGAACACTGTGCAAATTTCAACAATCCAGCTCAATGTGGCAAATGATGGGCAACGATAAAAAATGTGGCCGAGCATCTTGAGGCGACGTTAGTACCTGGCTGACCCGGCCCGCTCACTGACTGGGTCTCACTGCCCTGCCAGGTTGCTGTGACTGTGTGAACAGACTGCCCCTCTTCCCAGGACTGAGTGAACGTCTGCTCTGACTCCACTCTGGCTGTGAAGACATGGTGAGGGCATGGAAGTTATGTAACGACTCAGCAGAACAAACGATCGCTGTGAAGGCTTCACAAAGCTTCGAGCAAGCTTTTGACGTCGCTGGACCATTGGTGAGTCCAGTTACATGAGGTTAGTGCAAAAAGAAAGATTAAATGTGCATCTTATTCTCCAGAACAAAAGCAGGTGGCAGATGTTTCAAAGACAGCTGCTGCAGCAATGAAAAGTGAGCAAGTGAGCTCAACGAAGTGAAAGCCGTTAGTTATTGGTAGAACTTTTGAAAATGCCAAAAAAAAAAAAAAAAACCAGGAACCATCTCAGGATTAAAAATGAGGAACTTTTATATCTTGTTCCTGTTTCCCTTAAGTCATTAAAGGGAAACTAAAAGGCCTGACTGATGAAATTCCAGTCAATCCAGAACACCTAGCTGGTAACCATGCTGAAAAGCCTTTTTATTACAAACTTTTAGAGCATAAACATAAATAAACAGGAACAGAGGAGCCGGTGGAAAAGAAGCGATGAAGCTGATAGCCTTTAGTGCGCAGCCAGCAAGTGAGAAATATGCCAAAAGGCATCGTGCAAGTCTCCACACACTTCCTGGTACCTGGGAATCCAAGAAAAGGCTGAGATTTATCAGGTGTCATCATTAATGACCAGTCATCAGTCTCACACCTGGTGGATGCTGAGAGTTGTTGCAGAAACTGGAGAGTCTCGTCTCCAGCTGCAGGAGCAAAACACGTCAGCGAGCAGCTCATCAAGCCTGCAGCTTGTTGCAGGATGTCTAACACACACAGGGACTTACCTCCGTCCAGGTTACGCGAAAGCCTCTTGCTTGCTGAGCGTGTGAAGCGGGGCGCTGGGCGGTCTATCATGGAGCTCGCCTCTCGGGTCTGGGCCTGAGTTCGACCGCTGTAGCGGAACTTTGAGCCCAAAACAAGAAAGCGACGGGATGATGGCGGCTCCACCGACTGAACCCTAAGCAGGATATATAACAACCGTATTTTTTACCAACCTACTATTGAATCAATTTGATCATTTTATTGCATTGCAGATAAGGATTTAACATCTGAATCATAAAATGTAATTTGTATGCAACAGTATGAGCAGCATGGCTGAACTTTAAGGTTTAAAGTCAAGTTAGGAGCACTTTTCCTCTGCTGAACCAAACTAAAGCTTAAGCTGTAGTGAACAATTAGCCAGTTATCTAGACAGCAGCAACCTTTACATGACTGTTAGGCAGAAAACAGTCAATCAGAACTAAGTAAAACTTGTGTTTACCTGAAGAAAGTGTGATGTTCAACACAAACTTTCCACAGCTTCTTTGAGGCTTTGTAGTTGGGAAGTTTGAAGCCAATAGTGCTCTCATATTGCTCCTGCTACATGTGGAAAAGACAAATTAAAATTGATCAACATTATTAGCAGTACAACACAGATACAATGAAAATCCCAATGACTACTTTTTCTAAACAGATTAAAAAAACAAAAACAAAAAAAAACTGACTACTGTACTGTGTAAAATGCTAAATTTTACTTTGCATTACTGTTTTATTTATATGAAATTTAATCATTTAATTTATATTTGTTTTGCATCTGAAAATGAGACAATGCCTCTGTGGGGTCTGCAGCATCTGCCATTCAAATATATGTATAACAAATTCAATATTTAAAAAATGTGTAAGTCAATAATAACATTACAAGTCTAACTACAATGTTGTGTATTCAGAAAAAATAGAAAATGAACTCAATAATTATCTTTGAGCAGATCCAACCCTTATTTAGCAGGTTTTTCATAGAATTACAATAAGAACCTCATTCCAGTTCAAGGCTAGTGCATTTGAATTAGATGCAGGGTTTGGAACCAGGCAGAAACGTTAAGTCAAAATGGATGATTTTACCTCTGATGGCCTGATTTTGATAAAAAAGCTGCTCCGTTTATAAGATATTTTAAGCACTTTGGGCCAAGGGAATCGGTTGATCCTCAGCTTGTCCTTGTAAACCATCAGACCGCTCGAGCAGACCCCCAGTGTAATGTCCACACCGTCAAGATCCTGCGTGCAAAATAAAAATTCAGTGTCCATCTTCCCACACTTACAGAAAACAGTCACTAGAAGGCAGACTTTCTCATGAAAACGAACCCTGTGAGGTCATGAGATTTCAAACATTATTAATCCCTTGTTTTTTCTGAAAAGAGGACGACATCAATTTTGTAATTAAATTTGATGACTGATGCCGTTCATGCATGCTGTTTCAAAACGCTGTGAAACATTAAAAAAATTAAATCAAACATTCAATTTTTAGGAAATCCAAGTCTACATTTTTTGCTCAAGAGGAAGAACAATTAAAAAAAATTATAATAAAAATAATAATAAAAGTACTCACTTTGGCTTGATGCAGGTCAACACCGTACATTGCAAGTTTCTTAGCATTTTCCAGAAACAACATGTCTGCTTGGGCTGGACTCATTGACCTGGAAACAAATGAAATAAATCTTTAAACCAAATTATCATTAGACTTTAAGAATAGCAAGCGGTACACTGACGTCCCCCCCATCACTGAGAGATTTGAATAGTGAATGTTGGTAAGGTTCGAAACGAGTGTATGACTGGAAGTGAACAAGGAATGCAAATAAACCTTAAAAACTTGGGTGAAAGCCATTCAAGTGAGTATCAGTCACACAGTGTATAAAAAGAGGTAGGTTTTCTGTTTTTGGTTGTCCGGAGTGGCACAGAGCTATGAACCCTGGCGAGCCGAGAGCGAAACCTCATCAATCACCAGGTGCAATGGAGGAGCTAGGGGGTGGCCAATGGTGGTCTTCACCACCAAATATTAAGTTTTGACCACCCCAGAAAAACTAGAATGCATCGTTTCCTCAAATAATCAGGATTTACACACACATATACACATATATGTCAGCAGCCATCTTGGATTTTGACGTTGCAGTCTAATTTTCAATAGGGACCTTTCTTACACCTAGATGCTGCCACACATTAAAATGGAAGCTGGTACCTCACTTTACTTTTCAAGTTATTATGCACACAGTACAGACACAGATGGACAGAGGGTATTTCCAACTTTCTCTCTTCGCAACAGGGACAAAAATATGCTTAAACATACTTGTATAATGCAATAAAAACCAAGTGGTTATATGTTCTTTAAAATTCATCTATACTTTGTCTTTTAATCACCTGTAAGTGCGGTGCAGCTCCATCACTTTTTCTTCCAGCTCTTTGCTCTGTCCGGGGGCCAGGCTCAGATCTTTAACGTAGTCTGTTCCATGAACCTCTGGGTCATATTCTCCCAGCTCCGACTGGACTGTGTAGGAACCCAGCAAGGACAAAGTGACAAAGGAACAAGGAAGAACACCTTGCAAGATGTCCTTCCTGAGCTGGAGACACATAAAGTACCTGAAACAAAGTGAGCAGAAAAAGCTAAGACATGATGATGCAAAATGCTGATTCCTATATTCACAATACAGTGGTCTCTCGATACTTTGTGGTTCGACTTTCACGGACTTACTCTTTTGAGGGTTTTCAACTAAGATTGTACATGACACACGAGTGGAGACGGGGAAAGACAGACCCTACGCTGTCCTTTCTCTTTCTGAGGCAGAGAAGACGCACAACAGGCAGGTGCGCAACCTGTTCTATGTCTCTGCTCTGCTGTGACAGCCTCAGAATAAGAAAGGAGGGGGCATGGTCTGCCTTTCCCCATCACTACTACTCAGGGAGCAGGGATGAACAGAGCAGATGAACAAATGTAGAACATTGGAGAAAATGCTTAAGTGAATAAAATAAGAGTGAATCAGTTTTTAAAAACGGGAGAGTGGCTAAGCATGGCTCACTCAGGTATAAAACAGACCCTCCGCCCCCTCCTTTCTCTTTCTGAGGCTGTCTGTCACAGCAGAGCAGAGACAGCCTTGGAAAGAGTAAAGGAGGGGGTGAGGTAGGGGTGCGAATCTCTCAGTGTCTGGAGAATCGATTCGATTCCGATTTTTGGTGTCACGATTCGATTCAAAATCGATTTTTCGATTCAGAAACGATTTTTGATTCAGAAACGATTTTTCTATTAAAATGGTCATAAATTTAGGTTCAGTTTTGTAACTGACAAGCTGAAAAAAATAAACAACAATGTAAACAAATAGAACATTTATTTAAAACAATAACTCTAAGCTGAAAAGAATAAACAACAATGTAAACAAATGGAACATTTATTTAAAA
>JARVGS010001283.1:21183211-21197535 GCA_031762315.1 Hypsolebias antenori
GGCGTTTTAAAAAGACGTGACGGCCGCCATGTTGGATTTTCGCCGCACCGGGAGCCGGTTCCGGTAACCGGCCGAATTGGTATCCGGCCGGGCCGGTGTAACGGAACTCGGCCGTAAACCGGGGGTTACCTGTATTTAAAAGAGGTTAATTGGCTTCAACTTTACCATTTTACTATAAATTAGGCAGTTGATTTTTAATCAAAAAGCTGTTGGAAAAGCAACGTTTGTTAAAGGTTTTAACTTCACGAGACAATTTAATAATCATTCCCTCTGCTGTGTTTTTTTTTTTTTTTTTTCTTCTCAGCACCTAAAGAGAAGCCGTGTTGCACCCTGCCCACAGTGAAGAAACTCTTGGAGCAGAAGAGAAGACGCGAGACGTCAGCTGTGCCTCCCCCCTGCTCCTCTGCCAGCACGAGTCCTCCGTCTACCATCACAGTAAGACATCTCCCCGAAGGACTCAACGTCTCAACCAGTCTTGTGATGAAAACGTCTCTTCATCATCTGATCTGATTCTTTGCTGTTCCCTCTGTCAGGATCTCTCCGCATCAAAACCGTTTTCCTGCTCAGGTAAGACGTGGATCTCAAAGGGAAGCAAAAATAGTGAGCTGTTGTGTTAATGGTTTTGGTGGTGCAGTACTAGTAGTATTATTTTTCAGTAATGTCAATATTTCTGTCTGTTCCAGGCGCAGCAGTAAGCTACTCAGACATGGCGGTGAGCTTTGAGCATTGGCCGTCAGCCTCTGAAAGTTACTACGCCAGCCCTGAAGGACCAAGCTATGCTGCAGCGTACAACATCCCTGTGACGCCTGAATACAACGCACAGCAGCAGCTGCCAGTTTATGATGCGGTGTCTCAGACCTATGTGAGACCAATGCTTTAATTGCAAACCACAACACGCCTTATTGGGTTCTCAGTTCATTAAAATGGCTATGATTGGACTATTTTGTGCAGGATTGCTCAGTGGCTCTTGCGGACCCCAGTATGGCTTCATCTTGGTCACTCCTGGGTTCCAGTCAGTCCACCCAGCTCATCTTCGATCCGTCGATGGACACTGCCAAGCTAGAGGAGGCCCGAATGCTGCTCAGCGGGATTGACTACAACAGAGCCATCTGTCAGGACGAAGATGGAGACACGTGAGTGCCTAAGAGAGTTCATGCTCATTTAACCGTTACTGGTTAATATAGAAACTTTTATTTGTTTTTAAAATGGAGATCTTATCATAGATGTTTTGGAACGTTGAGTGAGTTCTGTAGTCCCAAATCCACACCAACAGGCGTGATTGTTTCTCGCTGCTTCAAACACCTCATTTGTGTTTTTCTCAACTTAATGACATTTAAAAAGTCCAACATCTACAGTTACTATCTTACCTGTTGTAGATAGCTCTTTGAATAACCTCATTTTGAAGAAATCAAATTATGAAATTGGATTCATGAGCTTAAAGCTAGTCCGAGTGAGGCCAAGAAAAAAGATCACTTATACCTTTAAACAACACAAATTTAGAAAATGTTATTATGACTCATGCAAATACATTTATTTGATTTTTTTAGAAAGCCATGCATTTTGTATTACAGAATTCAGGAGAATTATTATGAGATTCCTTCAGGACGTTTCCCATGCTACACCAGAAGTGCTACAGCTAGCTGCTGCTGTAGCTGTTTGTGCTTGGAAACAGCCACAGTAATAACCATGCCATGCAAAACGACAGCTATTTAAAATTTCATTAAACAGCATTCACACAAATTGCTATGGACGTTTTGAGACTAGAGCAGTTTTAGGACAGCAGAAACTCACTTTGGTGTTGGCCTCACCTGGACTAGCCATGAGCTCATCAATTTGTTCAGAGTTAAACTCATTTCTCTCAGCTGAGGTTGTTCCAGGAGCTATCTACAGCAGGTAAGATGTTACTTATTTATAACTGTTCTTTCAAACCACATTTTAGACGGTATGAATTATTGCTGTAAAAAATAATGTAAAGCTACTGTTTCCAATCAGCCTGAGCTTCTGCAAAGCAAAAGCTTTAACGAGAGAGGAGGTAACAAACAAAAGTTATAGTTTAAGAAATAAAAATGTGCTTTTCAGTCTGATTAGACCCCAAAATGTGAATATTGAACCTGGTGGAGAATTTATTAAGGGCTTTTAAAAATCCTAGAATTTACTGTCGGTAAACATCGTGAGTAATACAGAGAGCACACACACACACACACACACACTTTTGAAATGAGTGAATTGTTTGTCTGCGTGTAAAAGTACACAATTTATTTACTACTCTAGAGTTTCGTTTTCAGTCGTGAAGTAAAAGTGAAAACCACATGCAGTTTGATAAATTTAGAATGATTAAAAAAAAAAACTCGTCAGTGAGTCAGCAGCTTGTGTTCGATGATTAGAAATTAAAATATAATTCAATCAAATTTAATTCAGTTTGTTTATAAAGCTCCAAGTCACAACAGAAGTTATCTCAGGACACTGAACAGAAACATTCACAGACGTTATAAAATTAATTAATAAAAGTTATCTGTCTGAGGAAATCAGCAGATTGTGTTGAATCGTCACTGCGTCACTGTCTCCCACCGTGAGCAAGCACAAAGGCAACAGTGGAAAGGAAAAACTCCTTTTTAACAGGAAGAAACCTCCAGTAGAACCAGACTCAGGACGAACGGCCATCTGCTTTAACCAGATGAAGCTTGAGAGGACAAGAAGAACAAACAAACAAAAAAACAAGCAAAATGACAGGTCCATGTGTACTTTCTACAGGAAGACATAAAAACAAATAAGATAGAAATAATTGTTAATACAAAAAGGTAGAGCAAGTAAAGAGAGCAGCAGAGTGAGGAAATGTGGTCACTTTGTCCTCCAGCTGTCCAAGCCTACAGCAGCATAACTAAAGGATAGCTCAGGAAACCCAAGCTGCCCCTAACTATAGGATTTATCCAAAAGGAAATACTAATCTTAAAAGTAGACAGTGTGACAACCCGATGGACAGAAACAGGAAGTTGGTTCCACAAGAGAGGAGCCTGAAAGCTTTTGGAAACTCTAGGAACCACGAGTAAACCTGCAGTTTGAGAGTAAAATGCTCTGTTAGGAAATGGAACAACAGGTTCAGCAGTTGAACATTTTCATGGGGATTACCACCATGATTCAGTCTAATTTTAAAGGAATGTGTCCTTCGTTTTTGCTCTTTTGTCAGGATCCTGCACATCTACACAGCTAAAGGGCTCCGGGAGTGTGCCTTTGTTGCTGCAGAAAAGCTGAGGGATCTCGGGAAACTCGATGCCAAAGAACACAAGGGAAAGGTTTGAACAGAAGCATGCATTTCTACTCATTTGTTGTTGTTCCACAAACATAAGTGCATAACTATAATAAGTACAATAAATGTGTTTGCACAGACAGCTTTATTGGTGGCTGTGACGGCAAACCAGCCAGAGATTGTGCAGGATTTGTTGTCATTAGGGGCGGACATCAACGCCTGTGATGTTAAAGGACAAACTGCCCTCCATTTGGCTGCTCACTATGGATTCCCAGGGGTTCTGCAGGTAAAGATGCAGTAATGCTGAATTCCTTTGATGTTTAACAATATTACTGAGAGATTAATTTACTAAGCCGGCGTTTACTTTTTTTTTTTCCTGCAGGCCATTCTTTCAGGCCAACCAAATGTCAACTTGGAGGCCCGTAATTTTGAAGGTACTGTACATGTAGTTTGATTTGATGCTAAAACGCAAATGATTAAATGCTGCGGTTGTTTTAGCTTACTGTGCAAAAGTCTTGAATCACCCCTCGTTTCTTTTTATGTTGCTCCCAAAGAACCAGACTTCTAAATGGATTAGATGAATCAGGAAACACTAAACTTGCTTAAAATTCTTGAAATAAAGCTATGAAAAAAAAAAACAGTTTAGTGCTTTGGAGCTTCAAAAAGCCCAAAGTATTACTAATATAAGACCATTTAAAAAATTTACAGGAAACTCTGGCTTCTTGGAAGCAAACTACAAAACATTAGGGGTGTTTGAAACTTTTGCTGCCCTTCCTAATTTAAATGTGGTTCATGCCTTCCTCCTTCTCTTCAGGCATGACTCCTCTTCACTGTGCAGCCGTTTCCCACTGCGTCACCATGAAAGCTTTGTCGACCACGGGACTGGCAGATGTTCACCTTCAGACCAAAGCTAACGAGAAGCTCTCGTGCATTCAGATGCTGCTCGGTGCAGGAGCGTCCCTCCTCAGCCAGGTACCGCTCACGACCAACATGTTGAACTGTGAACTTTCAGTGCTGGTGTGCAGCTCGTTGTGGGAAGTTCATTTAATCAAAGTTCTGTCACCGTGACTTTCATTTTCAGTCTCCTTCAACGTTTAAATGCCATCGTTTGATTGGTGGTTTCATTATTATTCCTGTTCTTCAAATTCCAGGAAATCAAAAGTAACAAAACACTGTTGCATTTGGCTGTAAAGGAAGGGAACATTGACCTGGCACGCTACCTGCTGCGGATTCCCCTGCACAACGTGAAAGACTTTGTCAACATGAAGGTGAGTCCCGCACTGAAACACCTTTTCTAGTCAAGTCAGCTTTATTTAGAGCACATTTAAAACAGAAACTGTTATCAAAGTACATGTACATCAGTGGGAGAAAAATTAATGAAAAAAAAAATCCCACATACTAATAATACTGAAGAATTAATAAAAAACATTTTAAACATAGGAACACAGAACAAAATAGTGTAAATGGATTCGATTAAAACACTCAGTTGTATCACTGTACAGTATTAAGAATTAATTACTAATTAAACAGCCCGAGTCACACTGCACGGATGCTTTTTGTTACAGGCTCATGGGCACACAGCGCTGCACATGGCGGCTGGTCTCCATGGCAACCCGTATCAGGAGGAGATCCTGCAGTTGCTCCTGAGCAGAGGAGCCGATCCCAGCATCCGCAACCTGGAGAACGACCAGCCGGCTCACCTGCTGCAGAGCGGCCACCAGGGAGAGCAGGTATGCTTCACCTCACACCCTGACACTGTTTCACCGTGAATCAAACGTCTAAATATCACCACATCTCATTTCTCATGTCCAGCTCAAGCTTATGCTGAAGAAACGAAGCACTTCTTCACGTCGACGTATCGTGTCCTTGCAGGACCAGGAATGACTTCAGACCTCTTGTAATCCCCATTTGTGGTGAATGAGTTTTAAAGGTGGTTCCTCTTAAGAAGAGGAAATATGTTTATTTTTATAAAATTCTGGGAGTCTTGGGCCTAAATATGCTCATAAACAAACTAGATCAGCTTGGATTTAGTTTACGTCTGATATATTATGCTGCAAACTTTAAGTATTTCTTACTAAGCCTTCTGTGACCTTAACCCTCCTGCTGTCCTTGGGTCAAACTGAGGCCTCGTGCCAATTTGACCCAAAGATGATTCACAAAACAATATTCTGCTTTAATTCAAACTTTTGTTTGAATTTGTGGAACATAAAAACCCAAGTTGAGAATTTTATCTTTGACAAAATGTTTAGGATCCTGTGGAGATGGCATGAACAAGTATTGTCTTACCTGCTGCTCTTTTAACAACTTTAGTTTGGAGAAATTAATAATTCTTACTGGAATGATGAGCTAACAGCAAGTTTTTTTTGGTCATCTTTAAACTTAAATCTTAAAAATGTCAAAGCATTTTATACTAATGTTTAAATTCAGTTTTATATTACACAGTTATTTACACTGAAATGTGATTACTAGCAGAATAGAAGTTAACAGCTAGTCTGACTGGGGCCACGACTAGCGTGAAATGCTGCCATAGATAAGTCCAATCAAAAAAAGCATACATGTATTTTTTAATATAAATATAATTGTATATTTTTTGTATTGCATTTAGTTTAGCATTACACCGATCCCAACAGAATATTCTTCTATTCCAGACATGCTACAGCTAGCTAATCCTTTTCCCACTTCGTTTCATGCTAACCGTAAAATACAAAATTGACGGCAATGTAGCCATTTATTATAAAAAAAACTGTCCACATGAAACATTTTAAATTTACAGATCAGAGTTGTTTTAAAACAGCAGCAATTCATTTTGGTCTCGATCCCACTCGAACTAGCCATTAGCTGAAGTCAAAATCAAACTAAAGAGCCATCTATAACAGGTAAGATATTAGTTGTTTACAACCTCTCCACAGAACTTCACATCTAACTATCAGAACAGAGCTAACAATTTTCCTATTAGGCTCATCTCCCAGTTTAAAGTTGATTTCTATGAAATCGTTTGAATATGCTCCGGGACCATGTCCCTGAAACTCGTCTGTCTCTGCCCCTCACAGGATATCATAGTGATACTCTGAGTTTTGAGTTTGGTCGGCATTTGTTACGACTTTTTGTAAAGCAGGAATGGAAGTTCTTCTGTATGTATCATACATACTGTATGCGTGTGACATAAGGTTCATTTTTCTTTATGGGGAAAACAGAAACTTTACTGTGTAAAACTGCTTTTATTTTCAGGACAGAAAATGTTCTTTTTTTTATTTTGGAGACATTAGTGCGATGACAAACGGGCTGACTCACAGTACATTTTACCTCTGAGTCATAAGTAAAAGTACTGATTGTTTTTCATGTTGCAGCCTTTGAACAGTCCCGTTTACTCTCAGTGAGACAAGATATGAGCTGGGTGGAAACCACCAGAACTGTCTGTAGCACAACTTTACTGAAAGCCAAGGATTTACTCTTCAAGCCTCCATTTTCCCTCCTACTTTTACACACTGGTACTTAATCATACACAAAGTGTCTGTCACTTTTGTGTCACAAAGTCTTCAGCACACACAAAAAAAAAAGAGATTAATCTTGCAAGTAAAGAACAGGAATATGCTGTTTGAATACATCTTTTAATTTAATCTCAAGCCTAAAGATGAATATATGAATGCTTTATGTGAAAGTAGCCTAATTTTGTAGGCTTTACAATTTTAGGATTTATAACTTTTGCTTCAACTTGAAATTTCTTAATGCGTTTTTTTTTGTTGTTTGTTTCGAGGAAGCCATTTTGACACCCAAGGCATTACAGAATGTTGCTTTTGTCTCATCTCCATAGTATATTATTATAAGTTTCATTTTATTTATTGTAATGCTAAGCTATTCTTTAAGAGCCCGCGGACAGTTGAGAAATGGAAGAGAAATCCAACCACAGCCATGTTACATTTCATGAACAGAACATTATATTAACTCAAACTGGACAATTTTACATGTTGTTTGTAATCATGCTGTTCATTTAATTGTTTCACTGTAGTAAAATACAACCTGTAAAACAAACCAAGCTTGTTTTATTTGTTTCATTAGGTGCATGTTTATTACGTTTACGCTGATGGGAATATTTTAAATGAACACAATCTTGGCAAAATATTAATTATTAATTAATTAACATTAAAGATTTAGGGATTGAGAAGTGCTGGGAAAAACCCATTGTAATAATCATCCAGCTATCACAACTACAGTAAAATAACAAAAAAGGTGTTTCCACAAAGCAGCTGACATGATGTTTGCACATTTAGATCCTGCGATGACGTCTTTCTCCTTCTTCAGACATTTGTGACATTTTCTATACCGCTGGAGGAGGAACTGCAAAAGAGAAGAAACACACGAGACAGTTATAACTACTGATTAGGAGCCAAGTGGTTCTGTTTAGACAAATGGACTTACCTTCTGTCTTTGGAATTTGGGTGCCAGAAGAACTAGAATTTCTTTGAGAGAGAAAGGCGATATTAATACCTAGTTAGGTGCTACTTCACAATGAATGCCCCTTTATAAAGGATTTATTAATGCTTTATAAATGAGTTGGCATTAATTATTGTTTATAAAATAGTAATAAAACACTGTTTATACATTGTTGCAGGTTCACTTTTTGTTAAGATCAAGTGCTGTATTTTTAATATTATCCTTAATTATATAGAAAATACAGTATACAGTATGTATGATACATACAGAAGAACTTCCATTCCTGCTTTACAAAAAGTCGTAACAAATGCCGACCAAACTCAAAACTCAGAGTATCACTATTATATTATATTATCCTTAATTATATAGAAAATATAATTTAATTAACAAATGTTTGTTTTGCCATAAAAAGTTATTTAGTTAAAAAAAAAAAATCAAAGTACAGCACTGGATCTTGCCAAATAGTGACACTTCTTCAATGTATGGACTGTGTTTAATAAATGATTGTTAATGCTTTGTAAAGTGACTACAAACTCACGAATAACCTATTTATAAAGCCTTAATAAATCATTTATAAAGGGGCCATGATTGTGAAGTGATACCCAATAATTCCACGTTATTTTAATAACTGACCAACGTTACTTACAGTAAAATATATGCAAGTACAATTTGAAAACTGTGGCAACAACTTAAAGTTTATCAAATGTTTTTATTATCAAGAATGCAAAAGTGAAATCTAGTTGGAGCCACAGGGTTCTGATGAGTGCTGCTTAAAAGCCTGTCCACATTTAGGAGGTTATTTTTTATTAATCTATTGCATAAACATGATCATTATCATCAGACTTGCACTCATTTCCTTCAAAGTAGATCGACTAACATGAATAAATATTTATTTTTACAAAACATTAATTTGAGTTAGAAAATGGTGGTATTCATTGTTTTCATTATGTGCTATGAATTGTTTTGAAAGTAATAACTGCAGTTAATAGAGTCCAATAAACATGGATCAACTTCCACCCAAAGGTTCCAGAAGGTTTACCTCTGACATGTTGGTGGGGCTTCATCATGTCAATGAGGGGCCAAACACATGGAGGTTTTTTTGAATACCGGTACGCATATTTTTTTTTTTTCATCGTTTCAGTGTTGCGTCCACACTGAAACGGTGATTCAGTAGCCTCAAAACAGTATCTTTTTTAAAAATGGGTTGGACACAATGTTGAAACAATCTGAGGCTATGACATCATTGTTTTCAAAATATTGAGTTTTGGCTGTCTACACAAAAACATGAGGGGTGATCTTTCAAGACTTTGAAAAGAGTTTTTGGGCTTGTTCTTGTGCGGACGGAACCAAAGTTTTTACAATATTTTGTGTTTTCATGTGAATTACGACTTTTCTAACGACATGTTTATGGAGATGATTTTAGAAACAACAAATAAAAAGAGTGTTTTAGAAAAAAAAAACGTTTCTGTGTGGATAAGGCTTGAATTTGTTTAGGTTCCTTTTCACATCTACTGAATTTATACACTATGTTAGTTATTAACTCGTCAGTTCTGCCAGAATTATGGGGCGGCTGTGGCTGAGTGGTTAGAGCAGTTGTCCTCTAATGCAAGAGTTGGGGGTTTGATTCCACCAGTAGTCACATGCCGAAGTGTCTCTGGGCAAGACAATGAACCTCGCATTGTCTCTGATGTGTCCCGTCAGTGTATGCATGTGACAAAGCACCGATTACTCTTTGTATAGATCTAGTAGAGTGTTGTATGAATGGGTAAATGAGGACACATATTGTGTTGTAAAGTGCTTTGAGTATCTTGATAAGATAGAAAGGTGCCATATAAGTACAGTCCATGTAGAATTAGACTATTTCTCCCAATGTAGGTTGTTCAAAGAGTTACCTACAACAGGTAAGATGTTAATTGTTTATAACTGTTCCACAGAAACACTTTCACAGATCTGAACTATCCATTTAAGTCCAAATGCTATTTTTCAGCTTTCAGTGAAATAACCTAATTATTTTTAACAGCTCCCAAAGACTAACTTCTGTGTTTAGCAATTTCAAATTTATTTGCATTTTAATTTATCTTATTCTTATGACAAAATGCACTTTCTATTCAAATTAATTTCAAAAGTACATGAGGTCATCTTTTTCTGATCTTTCTGTTATAAGTCCCCTTTTTTTGTCCTATTGATGATGGCATTTCCAAATAATGTAACATATGCTTAAACTTTGGACTTCGACCATCATGTTTAACTGAAGGAGTTTTGTTTTATGCTGAATTTGGGTGTGTTCCTTCCTTAAACACTTCTCATTTAAACAAACAAAACTACACTTTGGTCTTCAGTGACCCTGCTTCCTTCATTGACGTCAGAGTCTCTGATGTGCTGTTTCTGAAGGGATCTTTGTTGGTTAATCATTACTGGTAATCGTTACTGGCACAGTAATACAATTAACCATTCCATACATAAAACTGTTTTAGGCTTTGTAAACTTCCAAGTCTTTAGAGACAATTTTGTGATCTTTTGTCATCCTGATGAACTCAAAGGCAATTCCATTTTTGTCTCATTTGCCTACAAAAATTCTCTTTTCTTAATCCATTTTTGTTTGCAAATCTGATGATTTCCTGTGCTCATGTTTATGCATTAGTCCAGAAAGTTAAAGAGTGTGTGCACACCTTTTTAAGCAGCACTGCAAAAACAAGAAATTTAACAGCGTCTCTCCTCTTTCTGCCCTTCAAGCAGCATGCAACCGTCAGAGAAAACACCCTGCTCATTCACGACCAACACATACAGGTTAGGTTTAAATGCATACGTTTACAAAGAAAAGCCTCAAGACCAAGCACAGAGATAAGTGGGGGGGGGGGGGGGGGGTTCCTGCCCAGACCCATCGATGCACTGGGAGTTTAGGTTTTGTGAATGGAACAGGGTTATTAGAGAAGTGGCATCCAGGGCAGGCAAAGGGGAAACACTGGACAGTTAGTTATTTTTTCAATTTATATGAAATAATTTTTTTTTTTTTTTTACTCCCCAGATTGATTACATAATCAGTTCATCTGCATACAACATGCATGGGCGGATCAGCCGCTCATTCTTGCACAGCTCTTACTTGGATGAGGATTTTACACATTTTGTGAATTTTTTACCTGTTTGGGGAATGACAGATAAGTTAGAGGTTATCTGAAGTCTAAACACCACTGTGATGTGAAAAATAATCTAAACTTACTCAGGGCTATCAAAATGCCAGAGACAAACATGATGACGGCGAGGACGACCCCCGTGGTCCGCAACGTCTCGTAATCTAGGAGACGAAAGCACATGTGACTTGAACAAACAAACCCCACTGGAAGTTTTCAGACACGGCAGACAAAAACACAGACGTCAATATGTTGGAGAGGATTTATTGAACTTAAAAGATAAAGAGTTGAACATGTTGACATTCTTACCGTAATTAAAGTCACTTTGGTCTGGAAATGACTCTGCAAAGATAAAAAAAAAAGAGCTCAATTCAAGATATTAGACCGTAAGGAGCTTGAGGTAGATCTCCAGGGTTGAATAAAACTCTTTAGGGGAGGTTTTTTTGTTTTTTTTTTGGCTCAGTGCAGCACTTCTTTGCTCAGCAGGAGGAAAAAAAAATTTGGGTTCAAGCCAGCAGCAGAAAGAACAAAGTGCTGGGGTTTGGATGGAAAAAGTGAGTGAAGTAATTGAAAATATGTGCATTTGGGCCATTTTTTAGTGCAACCTGAGATTTCTACTCTGCACTGAACTTACTTTACTAACAGTTGCACTGCAGGGTACAGACTGTGCCAGCTTATTGGGCTCCCTGGGCGTCGATAATGCAGCTCAGATTCTAACAGATGAGCTTCACTGATTTCACTCTTCCAAAACTAAACAAATAAGACAGTTTCATTTTCAGAGAAATATTAATATTTCTGTTTTTAATTGGCAGATTACTTATGGATCTCCCTTATGACACTGATCTGTACACATGCACTTTAAACTTGCTTCCATCACCGTACAAGATTGCAGAATAGTAGATTACTCACAGAAATATTAGAAAATAACACTATTTAATCTGCCCAAATTGAACTTCATTGCAAAAAATGATTGGAAATATACAGTATTTTAAATATATGTAACTATGCTCTATGTACAGAAAGCTCTATTTAAAATTAAAGATGCAAACCTGATGAGGCCATGGCTGCACTGCGGAGATGCCGAGGACTTCTGTCTGCTGGAAGTCTAGCAAGTTGCTGAGCTGCAGTTGAAGTCTGGCTGAGGATGAAGAAAGTGGACAGTGCAGCAGGAAGAAGTGCTTAGTGAGCCTTCAGAGGGAGCTCACCGGGTCCCTCTGCTGGCCACAAGCAAACAATACAGCTCTTGCTCAGCCACTGGTGCAATCCCAGCCCTGATGGACCAAACAGGCTGAGGGTCAAAGTTGAGAAGTAAAGAAAATCCATTTGATCTCATTCTAAAATGGACACAACGAATGGCCAGTGTTTCACATTTTTGAGACAATTACACTCTTTTGTAATCGTAAACTGGAAAAAAATATTTTTTTTCCACTTTTCACAACAAAATCCCCCCTTTTCTAACCCCGAGGGCCATCTTAAAGCAGGAAGCACGAGCCTCGTATTGAAAATGTGCCAGTATCCATCTAATGATCTTTGTTGCAGTGCAGTCAGCCTGTTCAGGGAGAGAGTGGCCCTCATATGCTGTTTGAACCTTTTCACTACGACTAAAACATCTCATTTAACAGCACATAAAACAGAGGCGGCCACAGTGGCGTTTCAGCAGAGCCTCTGTGATGAAGCTGCATAATGCAGCACGTCGGTGAGCCCACGCTCCCCGCTGGCTGTTACTACTGCATGTGTAAGAGAACCGTCCACAGAGTCAGCAGAAACACGAGCAGCAGCACAACACCGGCTGCTGATTCACAACTGTTGTTAAATAAGCTCGGATCATTTGACAAGGAAAAAAATAAGATCTTGCAAAGAGGGTTTTCTAAAATCGGATTTATTATTTCGCATCTTTTTTTCAAAAAGACAAAAATTCAAACAGCTGTCGCGCTGCTGCTGCTGTATAAATTTGTCTAGTGACTTAAAAACACAAAAAGAAGAAAAAGAACAGAGACGTGATGGGTTTGAAGAAAGCAAAGCTTGTCCTCTGCTGCCGTGGCGGCGTTTGCTGCCATCTAATGGGAACACTGGGAGAAACTGTTGGAAAAAAGGTGCAGCAGTGAGTTTGGCTCGTCTTCTTCGGCTTCTTATTTAAAGCATGCATTTTCACCAGATACTTGCCAGGTGTTCCATGTTCGTTAAGCTGCAAAAAGAGATTAGGTGTACTGTTTAATAACCAGCCACTAGATCATCATCTGTTAATATTTCCAGTTAAAAGATGTAAAAAGAACGCTCCATATTTACCCCTCTGGACACCTGGTTGAACATCAGAACCTCTGGATCTGAGGAAAGTAAAAAGATTTGGTCATAAGCAGAAGCTGCACATTTTAAATAGTTACAAAATCATGAATAATGTTTAGAAAATTTACAGTTAATTGAAAAGGGGGCAAACAACTGTGATCTAATATTCAAATTATTATTTTTTTAATGTTACTAAAAATGAACCCACCTTGACTTGTTGCTCTTCGAACAAATACACTTCCTGCCTGTTTGGGGGCAGAAAGATAAAATTAAATAAAAAGCTGTGTTCAAACTGATACTGTATATTTGTATTGGAAATAATTTATCTGTTATGTATTGTAGCATTATGGAGATTCATGTTTTTCCTTAAAAACACACAGCAAATAGTATTTTTGTCCCTTAAGGATAAATCTATGGGTTTACCATGTTTTTCCCACAGACCACACATGGTCACGTCATCAACCATAAATAATTTAGTGGGACTCTCCTGCTCTGCCAAGCTTTCTCTCTGCAGCAAACTGTGCTTCATGGAAACTCACATACTGGTATACAAAGTACCGTATATTTATTGGTAAATTTTGTGTCTGCAGTAGAAATAACTAGTCAAACTGAGTAAATCAACTCTGCAGCCTGACTATGACCCTCATTGTCCACTAATGTCAGTAAAATTGATTTTAGATGCGCAGTCATGTTTATCTGAACACTGCTTTGGCAAACGCTGCTATCAGTAATACATTTATCTATATTTAAACTGGCGGTTAAATTTACATTGTTTATTTACACAGAAGGAGGGAGGATGGGAGCGAAACTGGTGATGAGTGTGAGTGCAGCGGAAAAGTGAGCGTGGTAGAGAGCCGCAGGTGGTAGAGAGCGGCGATCATGACATGCTGCAGGAGGGAGCTTCTTCCTGCACCTGTGGGCAGGTGATAACTTATTTAAAATAATTTATTTTAAATTAGCAAACCATACTGCTTGTGCAGCTCATGTATCAATCAGCAAATTGTGTGTCATGTCCAATCTTACTTTGAAAAACCACAAAAGAGCGAGTCCGCGAAAGTCGAACCGCGAAGTAGCGAGGGACTATGTACTGTACACTACTGTAATGTTAGACTAAACACCTGTCTTCAACACCATGATCCCCCAAACCCTGATGGACAAACTATCCACACTAGGACTGGGCCCCTCCATTTGCAACTGGGTTCTAGACTTCTTAACAAACAGATCACAGTCAGTGAGGA
>JARVGS010001283.1:21225687-21239518 GCA_031762315.1 Hypsolebias antenori
CACCTCCCCCTCCTTCCGGTGGTGTCTCTCGGCACGCCCACTTTGCAGTTTTTGGATCTCGTATTTGGGCGGAGCTATCTTTTCACCGTGGGGTAAGTTCCTCTTTAAGACCTGGCACAAAGACAAATCACATAGGAACCCCCCTTTGGACTAATATTTTAATAGTAAAACATTTTTAAATTAACTCAACATATAGCTTCTCTTTTTCATGCTATCAGAACAATCTTCATTTACAACCCCTGCTAAAATAAATAAATAAGGGATTTTAAACTTTTGATAAAGGCAATAGAATTATCAAAGCAATTATGTTCTTGTTTTGAGTATTTTACCTTGTTTCATATGGCATCTTGATTTGACTGTGTTTATAATTTTTTTATTTCAATTGCTTTTTGTTGTATTATTGTTTTCTGTACTTTATTGTTATTTGTCTAAAACAGGTCTTTCTTAAAAATGAGTCCTTGTGACTCAATGAGACTAACCTGAATTTATAAAGGTTGAATGAATGAATGTTCATTACTTATTTTTGTACAATAAATCTTTTAAACTTTTGTGTCAACATGTTGAACCCAGAAAAGCCCAACTTTATGACAGTACAATAGTCTGGGCTCATATTGTCGTGTATGCTAGTGTGAACTGCCAGTATGGAGACCATAGATTGGTTATTGAGAGTGATTTGTGACTGCAACAAAATCAACAAATCTTACAAAAGAGACCTTCTTGCCTTAATAATAGGCTGCATAGAAAAATGATGTAAGGACAGAGCAGAGCAGAATGCTATGATACTGTAATATTCTGTAATTTTGCTAAAGTAGGTCATATATTAACCTGGAGATCTCAAGAATTAATCCAATCAAAAATAAGATTGACATCCAAAACATTTTCAGTCATTTTATACTTTTATTTAAAAATACATTTATCATACTTATACACCTCAAACAGGTAAGAGTTTGAAACATTTAGAGAAGAATAACAAGGAATGAATCTCAAGCAGAGACACTGGCTGTACTAGACTGCTGTTATTTTACACAGATGGTTTCATTCTAGTACAAAGTGCTGCTTTCACAAAAGAGCTCAGTACCTAGCTGGGACCATCAAATACCATAATGATTGGTTCTGGGTAAACAAATAAATAATAATAATAAAAATACAAGTACCTCTCAGAGCATAAATTTGTGATCAAATGAGAAGTGGTGGTATATTTTGGCTAAAAATTGTCAGAATGTGTGGATTGTTTTCTTTAAAGCACAAATGCGTGTTTTACTCTAGTAACTGGGATGTATGGCCACATCTGCAGAGTTCCAATGAAATGATCTAACTGAGACAATTAATTACACACTCACACAAAGGCCAAGATTGATGTGTTCATTAGAAATTCTTTTTTTTCTCAGAATTTGTGCTTATGCGTTTATCACGGACATGACGTTGTGTACCAAAGTATTTGACAGCAAACCTTCACTTACAAGACATTCCTCTGAACTTGTTTAATCAACTGCCATTTGACAAATAAAACTTGAAAAGTCTTTATTTTGTGCACAAACTCCAGAGTCTCAAGCGTCAGAGTGGTCAACACACAAACTCAAGTTGACTGCACATTAATTTGGTAGTCATTCTGTATTCAACTGCTGATTTTCTATAGATTTTCCAAGCATGTGATCTTGAACAAAAAATTAAATAAACATTTACTAAAAAGTAAATTCATTTCCTTTTAATAATTTCAGGAATGCCTTTTGTGATTTTTCAAAATCACAAATATGGAGATTTTTTTTCTTTCTATTTTGTAAAACAGGCACACAACAGAAAAAGGAAAGGTTCCTAATGAACAACTGGCACATGCCATTTTCTTATGATTCACCAGAGATTGGTGTTATTACATGGTGACAGCTATATAATTACATGGGGAGGCCCCAACAAGTGAGCAGGTGACATGTTTAACAGCTGCAAACAGTGATACAATTATTCAATCATTACATTGTGTAATGTTCACTGAGTGTACGGTTATCAGAGACACTGCGTCTTTTACCCCCTTTTCTGTGTGTGTTAAACCACACCTGGACCACCCTGATATACTGACTACAATCCTGGAATCCCCTCTGTGTTACGTAACCCTCTATTCTGAGTGACCAAGACTTTGTGTCCCTTAAAAAGAAATCTTCATCAAAGAACTTCTCTCGGCCTTATCAGCGGAAACTTTTTGCCGTGGCAATGAAGGAAGTTAACCTCAGTTATTCCTGCCCTTTTAGGTCGCTATTAAAATGTCCTAATACTTTTGCTACATGAACTACATTTCTATAGTTTAGCTGGTGAATATAATGTATAATGTTTTGCCAAAAACTCTATGCAACATGTTTCTTGCGCTGAGCGATCATAAAACGGCTGCGAAAAGGTGCCGGGTGAGGCACACAGTTGTCCTGCCTCATCGAAGAGGGAGGGGCTAGTGAGCTCAGGGATTCTGCTTGCGCCTCCTCCACTCCACTGCAGAGGAAGTGACAGCACGCTACAATTTCATGTAAGGAAAGTCAAGTGCAGCAATTCAGTTTTTTTTTTCCTGATTGGATATAATTTCACAATAGAGGATTACATTTCTAAACTAAAACAATTTTCTAAATTGTTTCTAAATTAATATAAATAGCACATGGACTTCATTTATAAGTAAAGGTAAGACTAAAATATTTTTTTCTCCAAATTAAATGTGCTTTTTTGTGTGCTACAGTTTGTAAGTGTAAAGATTGCTGATATGAGATTTTAAACACAACCTGTTAACTGCTGCCAATCAAATGGCAAATAAACTACTCTGTAGGGTTCATGTATTATACAAGAAAACAATAATGCTATGTATCCAAAGCGCTGAAGAAGCTATGACAGACAGAAGCCAAAACATGGAGAACATGTTTTCTGTTTTTTATTATACATATGAAAAAAAATGCACATCGGATTATAAGGCGCACTGTCGGCGCACCTAAAAGCCTTTTTTTCATATGTTTACAGATCTGACTGTGATGAAGGCAGTGCCTCACCAGCCATGAACCTCACCGCACGTCACTGGCGGATGTGGTGACCTGCACGTTCCTGACAGGCCACAGACAAACCAGCTCCAGCTTTTGTTCAGGTTCCTGTAGTCCTGCAGTTTTCAAGCTGAAATGAAAAAAACATAATGAATATGAACTTTACAGTTTATAACCTGTACAGTGTTGTGGAACTTTAACAAACAGTGATTGATAAGTTCCTGAGATTGAATAAGAGATCAGATCTGATCTTGTAATTGTCTTTATTCTGAGGTGTCAAAGATGACAAGCGTCCAAAGGCTCAGTCTCTCTCTGCAGTCAAGAGATGAGCCCCGAACAAAGGATACATTGAGATGTTATAGGTACTCAGTCACAAAAAACATGCACACACATTTCCTGATACAGAATTATCTGAGAAGGCAGGATGTTCACACCGGTGGTATTCTTCAGATAAGATCAGACGTTGGACTTGAATTCCGGGCCAGGAACTAGCCAAGTCAGCATCGTTAACAAGTACATTTCAGAACAGGACAAGGCCGCACAGTGAGAGGAGAGCTTTTCATATGACTGGACTCTCAGACTGCACATGCAATCTGATGTTCAGATTATATTCACTATAAAAGTTTGCTTACTGTAATAGATACATTTAATTTTCGTTACAGTACAAAATCAGTTTAACTGATCATAACAAACAAAAACTAAACTTGTGCAACCAGAAGTTGCAACATAGCTATATCTACGGATTATTGAGCATGCATCAGGATATATCTACGGTACATACGCAACACACAAAACAAAGCACAACTAGCTTTAATCACCTTTAATTTAAACATTAAGCGTAATTATGACAGAAAATGGAGGATTTACCAACATACAGATGAACATGCAATACTTTGTTTATCACTGTTGTGCTCAGCTGCACATGAGGTCGGCCACAGGGCTTTATCCGTCGTTTACATTTTTCCAGTCTCAGCTTAGTTTTTGGAAATATAATAAACTGTATTCCATCCTCTAAAGCGCGACTATTCAACTAAACTGCTCAGGGGGCCACAGTTACCGAGAGCCAGCAGCTCAGGGGCCGGACATCCAGCAATGAAAGTCATTATGTAAACAAACCAAGTTTTACAATTTGTTTATTTTGTTGCATTGAATTATAAATGCAATAAACAGAACCCAAAATCCAAATCCAGGACTCCCGAACCCCCGTTTTTTAAACTTTATTTTTAAGGGGTGCTGAGTTAAAATTTAGAGTGCTTGAGCAAACCCCCCAAAAGAGGCTAAAATCACCGTTAGTGGGTTTTTAAAAACTCAGATTCATTTTTGTGAGACGAATATAAAGGTTGAACTTGCTGGAAGCAGGTTTGATATCATTGACGTTGATTATCTGAACATTGTGGAATTTTGTTATTGTTCTCAGAAGGCCTCCCGCTCAAGGACGGTTTTCTCTTTTCCTCTAATCAGGTGGAAATGTTTTTCCCAGCTGTGGCAGCGGCACAGAAAGCTGCCCACATTTGAAGTTTAAAGTAGGACACAATAAATAACTTGAACACACATTGTCAATAAATGTTTATTTGGTGGTCAAGGCAGGATGCTTTCAGTACCAAGCAGATTTTGAAAGTAGAGGCAGTTATAGGACTTCAGTTTGCAATCATAAACTTTCTTTAGAAGAAACATTGCATTTTTTTTCTCCCACTAGATGGAGGTGTTGGACAAGACTGAGCCAAAACATCTGGAAGAAAAAAAAAAAAGTGCAAAAACACCACCAGCTCGCAAGGAAACAAAAGAGGAAGTGGTGAAGCATGACAAGCAGAGCTGCAAACAAAAAGAGACTGCCACCATCCTGTAGGAAGAAAACAGTTGTTAGCTGTGCTTTGTAGCAGCTTTTCATTCAGAGGCAAATCTGTTTTTATTTGACAGGAAACGGTTCAATATTTACCTGTGTGGCAGGTGTCTGTCGATGCAGCATCAGCATCTCTACAGGCCACTGCAGCGTGAGAGGAAAATTGCAGTTAGTGGAAAATACAGGCAATTCTGAAAATAGCACTTTGCAAAAGAAGGCACACGCAAGAGCAATTTTTAGGGGTGATACTCTTGTTCTTTAAAACAACGATACAACTTAGAGCAAAAGAGACATTTGGGGAAACTCAGAGGTCTGGCTAGAGGCTAAGACCCAACGAAACTGAAGACAAGTTCTTAAATTAATATTGCACCCAGATGAGTCTTAAGTGTCTGGGATGACAAGCAGTGATTGGATTGCAAGCTTGGTAGCGCTTGATGGCCAAGCCTGTCAGCCTCACCTGCTTTTTAATCAGTAATTACCATAGGGGATTCTCTGGCATTTCTTAATTAAATTGAGCCACATGCAATTAAAATCCACACTCCTATTCCTTTTAAAAGGGCTCAGTGGGGTTCTTGTTTAGTTCTTGCTGTTAAGAGTGAGCGCTCGAATGGCCGTAGCACCGTCCCACCTTTCACCAATCTGTGCTTGATTTGTTTTGATGCTCAAAAGGTGCCTGCAGATTAGAACTTTATACTTTAACAAATGAGAATAGACAAGCAGGTGATGTTGGACCTTAAAGGTGCAAAGAAATGTAAACACTGGAAAGAGTTTTCAAAGCATAGAGACCATGACCCCATAGAAAAGTACAGTAGTCCCTCGTTACTTCGTGGTTCGTGGACTCGCTCTTTCGCAGTTTTTCAAAGTAAGATTGTGCATGAGGAAAAAAATTGTACATGACACACGATTGTCAGCTTTAATTATACTCATGTGATTGGGACTGTACGGGATACTGTACAGTAAAAAGTTAAGAAAAAAAATTGGCGCTGCCATTTTGTAGTTTTCTCTCAGTAAGCCTACACTGTAACGTCACTCCCAAAGGACTACATTTCCCAGAAGGCAACAGTGCCCCACCCAGAAGCAACAGTATTTCCAGCCGTTGCTTTCTGCTGAAATGGAGGGAAAGTTTTGTTCGGATCCGAAAAGGTTCGGTGTTTTATTCATAATGACGTTGGCGCCCAGCGGATGCAGAAAAATCACACGGAACCGACCGGGAACCAGACCAGAACCGGACCTCCAGACTCAATGGTAAATCTGAGTGCCACCCGCTGGCCCACGAGGCCCTCCAACCTGGGAGATACCACCCGGGGGTCTGACACTCTCTCTGGAGCCCACCAGGATTCTTTCATCTGGATTTGGACTCAATCGGGACCACCGTCTGGTCCCGTGCTGATCATCTGGTCTGCCGAGCTGGACCGGAACCAAGCCTCTGTGTTCTGCACAGCTGGTGAGTAAAATTTTGCAGTACTGTACTGTACATATATGTTAAAATTACGTAGGTTTAAGAGAACTTTGTAAGAATGTGGGAAGGGTTTAAACATCCTTAAAACATTTATAAATATTAAAATAAATAGCACGTCCTTACTTCACGTATTTTCACTTATTACAGTGGGGTCCGGAACGTAACCCCCACAATAAACGAGGGACTACTGTAGTTTTTTTCCAGAATGTTACATATCTGTACATCCATACATCTATAAAAGAATAAATAAGAAGTCCTAGTGAGCATGGCAATATTTCTAGAAATATCCTAATCTACGTGAACACTAATGTTATAGTGTTTATGCTGGGCTTGTGGCACAGCAACTGTGGGTATGCAAGGCTGAAACAATAAACTTGTGAATTAAATAAATAAATAAACACATTTCCTTGTGAACAGCCCTTAAACATAAATTCAGAATTCTCACCATCTAGAGAAGTCTCCAGCACTCCAAGAGTTGAAAACTACCAGCACATCAGTGGTGATTTTCCCATCTGCTGTCTTCATGTCGTCTTTGGAGTCATTGTTGTAGTTACCACAGACGCCACACATTTTACCGGACAGATTAGTGTCAATAGTGACAGTAACCTCCTGCGAAATGGAGTAGGTGACCACCACAGCTGATTGCCTTTTGATGATCACACTTCTGTCTGCGATTTGGATCGATAGCTCATTTGTCACTTGGCTGGGAAGAGACACTTTCCTGCCATTTATCTAAAAGAGAAGAAATGCTTTTAACTTTAGAAAATAATTTAAAACTAAACTTTTTCAAGCAAGTACTTTAAAACTCCTCACCCAGGCCTCCTGTTGGCTGTTCACCGTCACTGTGGCATCTTTAAAGAACACATAAACTGCTGCAACGGCGATGGAGTCCATCTTGCTGCAGATCCTGACATCCGCAACAACACGGAACCACTGCTTGGAGTTTTCGTCGCACACAGATGCCAACTCGTATGCCCCCTGAGTTTTAACTGTTCCGGACATGCTGTCAAAGGAGCTGAGCTTGCCAGCTGGGCTGACGCTGCAGCTGGCCTGTTTGATGTGACAACCCCTGACCCCGTCTCTTACATCGCAAACCTCGACACTGGCACAGGACAGCTTCTCACACTTTACCAGCCCTGAGGCCTGGCACAGGCAGGAAGAGCTGCAGTCTTTGTCCACCACCGCTTGACCCACCTGCGTTTGTAGAAAATGAAGTCGTTGCATAATTATTGGTTGTAAATTTACTACTTTGTACCTGTTGAAGTTCAAGGTTTTACATTCTTTATTCAATTCAGTTTATTTATATAGGGCCACTTCACAACAAAGTTGACTCACGGAACTTTACAGAAACATTCATATACATGAAAAAAAAGCCAATTAGTAAAGCTCTCTATCTAAGGAACCTCATTTAATCTTCACTTCTTCACAGTTTCCTGTCTTTATTGTCATTCACATCACATGTGGTATATGAGGTGGAATGAAATTGTGTACTCAAGGTCCCAGATACACCCCAAAATAGCAAAAATATAAAGTATAGACGAAAAAAGAAACAGTATACAAGGATCTAAGATATGTACTAAACAATAATAATAAAATACAGTGTATTAAACAGCAGCCTGAACATGAGCCAGATGTGAGTAGGTGGATATGAATATAGCAGCATAAAGGCAAGAAATCAGCAACATGAATAATGTGATGTATCACCAATTAAAGTGACAAGTGCGTGGCAAGAAGTCAACCCAGCAGTAGGCTGTCACTTATTATTGAACATAAATTTTGTGGGAGTTGCTTAAAGCCAAATACTTAAACTTTTTTTAAAAACTTTGGCCTGCAAGCTTGTGGATGACATGTATTCCTTCAAGGAATTCTAGGTTTATTTATTATTGATCTAAGAACAAGAGACATTAGTAAAATCTTTACCGTCAGATATCTGTTGTTGTGCACACACCCACAGTTTTCAAAAGGAACACACTGGATGCCATCAAAAACAAAGCCAACATCACATTGGCATCCTTCAAAGCATCTTTCAGAGCAGGTAACTTGTTGAATGAAGCTGGCACATGTCCCAGCACAAGTGTCAGCACACATTTCATAGTGACTGTTCAGAGGGCAGGAAGCAGCTGAAATGGGACAACATTTGCATATTGAAAACAAGTGCAGGAAACCTGTGCAAAACACACTGAAATAAATACAGCTGAGTGGAACCTACGACAGAAGGAGTTGCTCCTCCATGGCTGGATTTGAATTCCTTCGCTTTGGCAGGCCAGTGCGTAGGCCTGCACGCTGTCACACAGAGTGTTCTTGTTGCCATCCACAGCACAAATATCAAACACACAATGAGACATGTATGCTGCAGGATTGATTTTACTGTGGCAGGCTTTGAAAGGCCCGTTAGGTGCACTAATAATGCCACAGTATTCAGGCTTTCCATACAGAGTAGCCTTGGCCTGATCACACACTGGACACTCTCCTCCACAGCCACCGCACACATACCCAGGCAGGTCCAGCACCCATGCACTCCCAAATTGATCAACATTGTTAGTTTGTTTGCCTCCAGGAAGTTGGAAATCATCACCATCTTTTTTGTTGTAGTCACCACAAAGGCCGCACATTCTCTCCTGGTATGTAGAAGGAACAATCACCTCAACATAGTACACTGTGTCATAGAGGACTTTGAGTCCGAACTCAGTTTGGACTTTTATATTGTGACCTTCTTGTGTAACTGTGAGACGGCCCTCCTCTAGCGAGAGAGGAAGGTTGATCAGTTCATCATTCACCTGAAAGACAAAAGTATGAGATTGGAATTGTGAGAACTTCTGTGAGGATATAATCATGAACAAGTGCTTTGCATGAAAGTGTTCAACTCACAATGACTTTCCATGGCAGTCGCTGCTGGATGTAAATCACATAACCATAGACTGTCACTGCAATTGACTTTGTCACAGCCACTTTTCCATTACCATACTTTTCATTGCCCTGAGTGACTGTAAAAGATGGGAGCCGTCCATTGTCATCATTGCACACCTTGGCCAAAACATACACACAGGTACCCTGGAAGTCAAACTTCCTCCCATCAAAGGAAATGTAATGTGGATCACCAGAAGCCACACATTTTCCTTCCCCTTCTGGGTGGCATCCTTTAACTCCATTCACAAGCTTACAAACTTCTCCTGGACGACAGTTGACCTTCTGGCAAGTTATAGCCCCGTTCTCTCCGCAAGTGCATTTCTCCATGCACTTGTCTTCAGGATAGAAAAAGTCACCTTTCTTGTAGTACTGGCCATTATAGGAGCATCCACACTCTCTCACAGGCACGCAGGTATCCCCACTCAACAGGTAGCCTTGGTCACATTCACAGGCCTCTATGCAGTGCCTTTGGCAGGTGGTGGCAAATGAAGCCAAGGTAGCACAAGTTGATGGGCAGCCCGTGGCACACAAGGTGTAATGGCTGTTAGCGGGACATACCATTGCTGTGGGATAAGGTAGAAACAAATGAAAAATTGCACTAATATTCTTAATTAAATTAATTGTAATACTGCTTTGCATGCCAACTTTTACCATATTTGGGCATTCTGTCTATGTGGTGGGATGACTCAGCTACTACGAGACCAAATTTTAACTTAATATCTGAAGTTGACTACCGGTAAGTTAGATTTTTTTCTTTGTTTATTAATGTCAATTGACTTTTGTGACCATCTAAAATTGGGAGAACTTTGAAAGAAAATCAGTTGTAGATGTATGCACACACGCACATGAGTACATCACCTGTTTTGTCATAGCAGGCAATAATAAAAAAAAAAGCCATTTAAATCAGAGTAAACAGTTAAACTCACGGCAGAATGATTCTGTTCTCCAGGGTTGTATAGCCACTCCTCTGTTCTGACAGGCAGATGCATAAACTTCCAAAGCATCACACACTGATCCACGATGTCCGTGGTATTGGCAAACATCATAAACGCAGTCCTCCATGTAAGAAGCAGGTTCAACATGTTCATGACACCCTCTGAAAGGCCCCGCTTTGTCAGCAATGATGCTGCAGTATTTTGTCGCCTCATACACCTTCTTCTGGGAGTCTGAACATGCCTGGCACCACGGTCCCTGGCAGACTGATGAACAACCTGGTGCTATGGCCACCTGCCAGCTGTCCCCCAGCTTGGATCCATCAGGAGCAGGTTTGCCATTCTGCATGGTCAAGTCATCTTGGGTATTCCCATTGTAGTTGCCACACAGGCCACAGACCGCACCCTGGTAGGTGCTGGGCAGAGTGACTCTCACTGTGCTCTGCCAGTCGAAGCTCACAGTAATTCCAGCTGCTGTCTCCACTACAGCTGTACGGCCACTTCGAAACACTTTGAGCTCATTATTATAATCCAGAGGCAATGAAGCGAGCTGCCCGTTGAGCTGAAGAGCAGAGAATGAGTGAAATATTTACTGAGGATAATGGATTTAATAATTTTGCTGGCTTCGCTAATCCATTTTAATGTGCAGTCAAATTTAAGCTTGATTAAGACTGTCTGGATTAAATTTTAATGTGCAATTTAAAGTGTACACAACAGAAGATGTGGAATGACAAAATTAGCACACAGTCACAAAAGAAATGATCAACCCATTTTAATCATGTTGAAAAAAAAAATTCCAGTTTTTCTTTTCAATCCTGTGTGAAGCTGTTTCAATATTCATCTTTCTATATATGTCCTTTAGAAGCAGATTAATCTTTGGTGCATCGCCCATAGCTTCACAATAATACTTACCAAGACCTTGTAAGGGTATTCTCTGCTGACTATGAGAGTAGCATCATAAATGGAAATTGTGACAGTCTTTGTGTAGGACACAGCCTTGTTTCCTCGGTTGTCGTTCTGTACCGTCACTTTGAATGGCACCAACTCTGGCTTCTCAGAGCAAAGGCCAGCCAGCTGATAAACACATGTGCCTTGGAAGTCAAATTTGCGACCATCGAATGTATGATAGTGTGGGTCGCCTGAGGCCGTGCATGTGGTGTAACTGATGGGTTGGCAAGTGCGCTCCCCGTCTACTATGGTGCATTTCTCATTGGCGGAGCAGGAGGCCTCGCGACATGTCACCATACCCAGACTTGTGTCACAGACGCACATGCGACCACACGCCTCATCAGCCCAGAACTGCTGTCCTGGCTTGTAGTAGCGGCCCTGGTAAGAGCAGCCGCATGTCTTAGCGGGCACACAGTCACCAGCGCTGAGGACATAACCTTTATCACACACACAGGCCTCTATACATGTATCTGTGCACTTCTTCTGTTCCTCAGGGAATGGGCAGGATGGCTGGCAAGGGTTAGCACAGTCTTCATAGTGGCTGTTGCGCTGACAGTTCATTGCTGAATGTAAATAAAATGTAGACCGGCATTAAACAAAGATCAATGTAAACATTTTCCTGGGGCAAAATAATTAGCAAAATACTTACGACAGCCAAATGTCTGTCTCCAGTCCTTAATGATCACTCCTTGTGCACGGCACTGTTTACTGTAAGAGTCCAGTGCTTGGCACAGCATTTTTTTGTCCCCTTTATTGAAACACATGTCGTACACACAGCTGTTCATGAAGGCCTGGGGATCCAGTTTTTCATTACAATTCCTGAACACGTTGTTGGTCTTGGCTGCCAGGGCGCCACAGAAGGCCTGGGTCTCATAGAGTTTCCTATCGTTGTTGTCGCAGGTCGGACAGTTTTTTTCACAACTGTCCCAGCATGGATAGTCCTTGTCCTGATCGGGTGTTTGCCAGCTCTTGGCCCATTCTATCACTGAAGAAATAGCATTACCAGCAGGATTCTGAAGTTCATCACCTGTGTTGCCATTGAAGTTGCCACACAGGCCACAGGTTCTGCCCACATACTCCGGGCTGAGCTTGATGTAAACGGAGCCGCTGCGTCCTTCCCAGGCCAGCGTGAAGCCCTGCTGCTGCGTCACCACTACATACTGGGAGATCTGCTCCAGCTGCAGGTCATGGACGTGATGAGGCAGCTGCACACTAAACAGAACACGACCCCTCGTGATATGGAACCATCTACTCATGTGTATCCATGTAAAAGAAAGAAACTGCTGACCTTTGACCTTTGAAGGTAACATTGGTGGCATGCAGTCGTATCTCGCCCTCCCACGGCAGGAAGAGGCTGACGGATCGCCGGCAGGTGTAAGGGTCGGAGCTGCAGCTTGGGTCGTTGTGAACCTGCAAACATTAAGATCCAAAACATGAAAAAGATTTTTTTAATCAAATAAAACATGATTCAACACTTGAAGGCTTGAAAAAAACTGCTGCACTGATCAGACAGGGATAATAATCAAACATGACCCCACAACAAAAGGTCATCATGTTTTTGTCTTTCTGTTAGTAAAATATGTCCTCAGACACTGTAGAGATTTAAAAAAAAATGCACAAAGTTTATTTCTAAAATGATCCAGGACCTCCTGAGCCTGGTGCAGGTTCCAGGGAAAGAAAGCAATTTAAGTATTTAACAGTAACTGAATCTAAAACTAATCTTTTCCTCAGGCTGAGACTGAACAAAGTTGATCCAAACTGAAAGCATCAAACCAAAACCGTCACGCAGACTCAGTCATCAGGATTTATTTAGTCACACCCAACCTGGACTAAGATGCTGGCCTGGGTGCTTTCCTCGCAGTCCCTCAGTAACGTGTACGTGCATCGACCAGGGAAGTAGAAGTAGAGCCCATCAAACGTCTCAAAGTTGTACTGACCCCATGTCCTGCAGGCCATCTCCCTCTCAAAGCCAGTATTTGGAACTGGGCACAAAATTACAACAAAACATTAAAGGACTTTATGTTGAAGTAATGAGCATTTAGAGCTGAAGGAAAACGTGCACAATTATGATGGTGATTGTTTAAAGAAATAAAAAATCTTAAAACTTCCCTTTGTGACTAACAATTTTAACAACATCAAGTGGAACACCAACGTCCCATCGCTGAGATTTGAACAGTGACAGTTTGTACATATGGAGATGAGTGTCTTTCTGAACTGGAACTGAACAGGGAATAAAACTAAACCTTAATGTTTTTGGTGCAAAATATTCAAGTGGGTAAGAGACACATGGTGGTGAAGAAAAGAGGTAGGTTTATTTTATTCATTTGTTTTTCATTTATTTATTTTTTGCTCGTCTGAGGCAACACATAGTGACAGATCCTGGTGAGGGGCGGAGCAATTTTGTCCACCACCAGGTACAATGGTGGAACCATGGGGGGGACCAATGGTGGCCGTGGCCCCCACAGCCATCAGTCAGAGGAAACTATACATTTAAGTAATATAAATACCTGTAAATAAATTATATATACATATATATATACATATACATATATATATATATATATATATACATATATATATACATATATATATATACATATATATATATACATATATATATATACATATATATATACATATATATATACATATATATATATACATATATATATATACATATATATATACATATATATATACATATACATATATACATATACATATACATATATAAATATACATA
>JARVGS010001283.1:21239618-21251785 GCA_031762315.1 Hypsolebias antenori
GCCACACAGGCCACAGACACTGCCGTAGTAGCTGCTGGAAAGCTTAATGACCAGATGCCAGTTGAAATCATACGAGACAATCAGGCCAAAATCAGTCACAACCTCGGCGGTGGGTCCTTTTTGAAGCACGGATACTTCACCATCACCCAGATTTACAGGAAGATTCAGCAACTCCCCATTCACCTGATAAGCACAGATCAGCGCTATTTAAATATTGTGAACACTGAAAGATGACAACCGATAGTCTAAAGTCTTACCGTGACTCGACCGACTTGGTTCTTTCGAATCGTGATAGTGTACCCATACACGAGCACATCAACCTCCCTGACGTAAGAAACGGCTGCGTTTCCTCTGTTATCATTCCTCTCAGTAACAGAGAATGGCACTAGACCGTCCAGGTTCCCACAGGTCTTTGAAATGATGTACTTGCATGTTCCTTGGAAGTCAAAGTTTAGACCATCGAATGTATGATAGTGGGGGTCACCCCAAGCCCAGCAGGTGCCTGTGTATTTAGGGATGCACACAGCCTCACCGTTCTCTAAACGACATGTTTCTTGAACACGACACTTGGCATCTTTGCAGGGGTCTGCAAAAGAAATGTTATAATTACATGAATTTCTCGTTAATTAATATAATTTTCAGTTTATAAAATTAGTGTATACAAATATATGGTATGCTTTGCCTGTATTGTAGCATCCTTTTATTCCATTCTTGATCATGCACTTGGTGCTTGTGGGACAGGTGTATTTTTCACAAGTGAGGCCTGTTGCTGGATTACAGGTGCACTTTGTGTTGCAATCATCCTCATATACAACTTCTCCAGGCTGGTGACAAAGCAAGTTGATAAAAAACATTGAATGATAATACAATAAAGGACAAAACTGAAAAAGAGTTCAACTTATTTAATAAGTTGAAGTCCAAGTCTAATAGTGTTTTATTTAAATTAAAGGCATTGCATTTCCTTAAGAAATGCATATTGACCAGCACATTATGGACAGGTAAACTAAAATCTTATGATGAAAAATGATGTGGCAGTTTAAGTCATTTGTGCACAATGTCACTGATATCAAATGCTAACACTCATGTGTTGTTGTGAATGACTCATGTAACACTACACCAATTGTTAGCTCTGAATCTATAAAACTGACTGAGTCAGTGATTCTTGTGATTACTAATGCAGATTAGCTGTGGTGGTCAGTATGGACTGAGTTGACTCCAAAATGTAATGATTTATAAATGTGTAACAGATGACTGTTTTTTAAATAAACATACACTGGTACATGAGATATTTTGCTAATATAAGGTTGACTCCGAACAGTTAATGCTAGTTTAAACAAAATTTCTGAGTCATTGGTTAGAGCTCAGAGTATGTGTTAGGGACAACAATGTTTGTGTGTTTTCAGATTAGACAAAGATGTAAAAACATTGCATTCTGCGTTAAGGCCCTGTTAAACTACAACTTTTTAGACTCCTATGCAATGTATCAAACTTTTGTTCCACACACTGACATGGAATATGAAATTAAAAAAAACAATTGTCAGCCTCTTTAGGACATGCACATACTGTATTGCTTATGAGTTACATGCATATTCTGTATAACATATGTTTAACATATGAGTAACTTATCCAAAAGGGCAGCTCTCTGCACCCCCAGTTTTTAATTTTGTATTGATAGATATGCCTTGGAAGTAATAAAACAAATCTGTGATCAAGGAAGCTCAACAATATCCTTCATCTTTGTAGTGATAGTTGTGGACCTCTACACTTCATGGATCTAGCAGGAGCTCATCATTTGCACACTATATATAGATGGACCCCCCCCCCCCCCAAACACTAGCAAATACGCACGCTGTATGTTACAAACACGTTCAGTAATTTCCACGTTTGTCAGCTATATGTTAAATATGTCAATATACAGAAAAAATTAAAAATTAAAAATAAACACAAGCTGCGGTCACAGCTGCAACTCACACTGAACTCAATTTTAGCCAAGCTAATTACCCCTGGTGCTCACTCACAATTCTCTACAACTTTGCACTTTGCACTCCTCCTCTGTCTCACCCACACACATGCCTCTTGCACACCTAACTCCCCCTACCCTTTGAAACTAGGAGCATTAACATTTAAGTAAAATGCCTAATACAAGTTACATATAAGTTTAAAGTAAATTACTCATAAGTTAGAAATAAGATATGCATGCGCTCCACAATTACCCTGATGGTGTCTGATGTATGTAAACTTATAAGTAACTTACATGTAACATGCATGAACTTATGCATAACATACATGTTGCATACCTGTAACTTGTGCCTACCTTATCAGCAACATGTTGGTATACAGGTATGTCAGAAATTATGTGCATGCCCCAAATTTTTGGACATTATTGGCAACTTATGCCATTGTGCATCTGTGTGCTGGCAACTTATTTGAAATTTACACCTAACTTATGTGACTTACACCAGCGTGTTTGCCTTTTTTTTTTTTTATTATTCATTGGCATATGCGGATGCTATATATCACTTTGTGACAGGGCCTTTGGGAGGCAGGCAATACATTTTAGATATCACGTGCACTACAGTAGAAGAAGTAAAAACTGTATGAAAATTTGTTCCAGCCCCCACAAACAGAAGAGCTGAATTGTACCTTGTATGTTTTTCCTTTATCATAGCAGCCACATTCAGTTTCTCTGACACATGTTTGTCCATCGAACAGGAAGCCTGCATCACATTCACAGCCTTCTGCACAGCCGGTGGGGCAGTCCGCAATCTCTGTGAGGCCGGGGCAGGAAGCAGCACAGTTTTCGGGACACAGCTCATAGTGACTGTTGGAGGGGCATTTCATGGCTATTGTACAGAGACAGTAGAACACAGAATGAGAAAGCTTTACAAAATAAATAATAACAAAAAATTTCAGTTATAAAACTTACGGCAGAAAGATGGAGTCCTCCAGCTGTTGACATCCATTCCTGCTAAGTGACAGTTATAGGCATAAGCTGCTACACTGTCACAGAGCACGTCTCCATCTCCATTGGAAGCACACAGATCAAACACACAGTCATCAAAGTATGGCTGGGGGCTGAGCTTGCTGTGACAGCCAGCAAACGGACCTTTAGGTTCTGTTAGAATACCACAGTAAGTGGACTTGGAAAACACAGCCTTTTGAGCTGGGTCACAGTTGGGACAGTTATTCCCTTCGCAGCCATTTTCACACACCACATTAGGAATGGTGACCTTCCATGATCCCCCAAAGTCATTGACATTGGTGGTGAGTTTGTTGTTGGACATCTGGAAGTCATCTTTATTGTTCCCGTTGAAGTTGCCACAGAGGCCACAAACCTTTTCACGGTAATTACCGGGTACTGTGACTGTTACTTGATAGACCAAGTCGTAGGTTATGATCAGGTCAAAATTAGTTTTGATAACAAAATTTCTTCCTTCTTGATTAACTTGAACTGCTTTCTCATTAAGATTCAGAGGAAGATTGTGGAATACTCCATTTACCTAAACAAAATCAGAGTTTTTATTAGAAAATAATAAAACAAAACATTCAAGTGAATGTTCTTTTACCAAAAGTTGTCACTCACCAGCACTCCTTGCATTTTTGCTCTCATGATAAGAGTGAAACCGTAGACCTCCACTGCAACCAACCTGGTGACTGAAACCTTTTTCTTTCCCCTCATTTGGTCCCACTGCACATTTTCCACCTGGACAGAAAAGGCCTCCAGGTGGGTACCTTCCAGCCCACAGCTTTTAGAGAGAGTGTAGGTGCATGTGCCCTGGAAGTCAAATTTTTGCCCATCAAACGAAAGGTAATGAGGGTCACCAGAGGCCTGGCACACCCCTTTACCAACAGGGAAACATTTCTGGATTCCATTTTCTAGCTTGCACTTCTCATTAGGGCCACATGTAAACTTCTTGCATACAACCTGAGAAAACAGCACAGGAGATGGGCAATTAATTTTCCATTCATTCTTAGCCATACCTTTTTTATTTTACATTTTAATTATTTACCTCTCCATCCTCTGCACACTTGCATTCTTCCTGACATTGCCCACTGGGATAAAACACTTCACCGACACGGTAGTAGCGGCCATTGTAGCTACAGCCACACTGTGAGAAGGGGACGCAGAGATCTCCACTGAGAATAAAACCTTCATTGCAGGAGCAACCCTCCTGACAAAAAGCTTCACAACCCCCGGAAGGAGCCAGACTGTTGCATGTTGCAGGACAGGCAGTCGCACAGACTTCATAGTGGCTGTTAATGAGACATTTAACAGCTGCACACAAGGAACAAAATTCAATAAATCGTTAACATCACAAGCAAAAAGATTAATACACAGAAGAGGATGTGCATAAACTAACAGATTACTGTTTATTGTTTATCCTATAGGTGTATTTAAGTAAGCACTATTCACCACAGAACTGACTGGTCCTCCAGCTGTATACTGTTGCCCCCACTCCTTGGCAGGCAGATGTGTATGATGTAATAGCTTGACACAACACATCCTTCCTGCCCTTATACAGGCACACATCATAAACGCAGTCTTGAAAATAACCAGCTGGATCCAGCTTGGCATGGCACTCACGGAAAGGCCCTTTGGGGTCACTGATCATGCCACAAAATTCTTTCTTTTCGTATTGAACTTTTTCGGTAATGTCACAATTAGGACACACTCCTTTACAGCCTTCAACACAGCCTGGAATCTCCGCCACTCGCCAACTGGTACCAAATTCTGTAGGCTTGACAGGTTTGTTGCCGTTTCTTGGAGTCAGATCGTCCTGGGGTATCCCGTTGTAGTTACCACAGAGGCCACAGACTGCTCCCTTGTAGCTGCTTGGCAGTGTTACAAAGACAGCACTTTCCCAGTTGAAAGTGACTTTCAGGCCAAAATCTGTGGTGACGACAGCAAACCAGCCACTCTTATACACAGATACCTGCCCCTCGTTCAGACTGACAGGCAGGTTGACCAGCTCATCGTTTACCTGAGGAGAAAGCTCAGTGGAGGTCACAAAGTTTTAAAGCAGAATTAAAGTGTGCTAAAATGTCATAAGCTTACCATAATCAAGCCTTTATGTGTATTTGTTATGACAATGCTGATGGAGTACACTTTGATCTCTACTAGTTTAGTGTAGGCAACCGCCTTGTTGGCACGGTTCTCATTCTGCACCCTGACTTCAAAGGGCACCAACGCTGGGTCCTTGGAGCAGAGTCCAGCAAGTTGGTACACACATGTGCCCTGGAAGTCAAACTTCTCCTTGTCAAAGGTCACATAATGGGGATCACCGGTGGCCTGGCAAGTACTGAACGACATGGGCTGACATTTTCTTATGCCATTGACCACCTTACATTGCTGACTTTCCCCACAGCCTTTATTTTGGCACTCCACACTTCTGCTTCCTGGGACACATTTACACCATTGCTTACAATTCTGGTCAGCCCAGAATGCCTCCCCAGCAGGAATGTATCGACCCTCATAGGTACAACCACACTTTGCAGCAGGAACACATTTGTCCCCACTTAAAACAAAGTCTTTATCACAGGTACAGGTTTCCACACAGGGGCGTTTGCATTTAGAGGGGGCATTGGGGTCAGAACAAGTGGCAGGGCAGGCATTTCCACAGAGCTCATAGTGGCTGTTGGCAGGACATTTAGCATCTGGAGGAAGAAAAAAAACAATTATTTTAGAAAATAAAGCAGGCTTAATTTTTTTCTATGATAAATACATTTTTTATAATCAGTTCAGTTTTTGTTTCTTACAGCATTTTGCCATCGTCCTCCAGTCTTGAACTTGGATCCCAGCATCCTGACAGGCATCGATGTAAGCTTCCAGGGCATTGCAGAGAAATTGTCGAAGACCACCTCCCATGCACAAGTCATATTTACAGCTTTCTATGTATGCTTGTGTGTTAACTACTAGATGACACTTGCTAAATGGACCATTTACTTTTGTGATGAGCCCGCAAAATTCAATACCCTCATACTTATTCATCAAATTGTTATCACAGCTGCCACACCCACCCACACAGTCATCTCTGCACTGAGGATCTGTCCCCACGCCTGGTACCTTCCAGCTGCTCCCAAAAGCTACAACCTCACCAGCCTGAACTCCAGAGGGTGTGGCAAAATCATCATTGGGGTTGCCATTGAAGTTACCACAGAGTCCACAGGTCTTACTAGCGTAACTGTCAGATAAAGATACTACAAGATTATGGTCCCAGTCATAACGAACTGTGAGACCAAAACTGGTCTCTATAACTGCAGAGCGACCACTCTGAAATATATTTAATTTGGTATTGCTCAGAACGATGGGCAAACTCCACAAACTATTGTCAATCTGCAGAAACAAAAACACAATACATTTTTATATGTTACACAAATGAGTAAAACTAAAAATTCTGTTAATTTGACACATGTTGAACACTTACTCGCACACGACCATTCTCAGATCGGACCACTGTGATTGTGAGGTCATACACCTTTATAATGACCTGGCCAACATATGACACTTTGCTGCTTCCCCTGTTTTCATTTACAGCTAGGACTTCAAAGGCTGGAAGACTGCTATCTCCACACTTTTTAGCAATGACATAGGCACAAGTGCCCATGAAGTCATAGCGTTTTCCATCAAAGGTATTGTAGTGAGGATCACCCATGGCCCAGCAGGTACCAAACCTTTGTTTCACAGGTTTGGAGACACAGGAGGGATACCCACTATTCATTTCACAAACTTCATTAGGACTGCAGGTGATACTGCTGCAGGACAGAGATCCACTTCCTGACAAAACAATGTACAGTTAACACCTACACCGAGTTTATTAATACGAAATATTTGTGTTGATGGAATGAGCATTTTACCTGGCTGTGTACAGTGCCCTGCAGCACCATAACCATTCATCTGACTGACTCCTATGCTGTAGAGACCAAAGCTGGAACCAGAGCTGGACAAAGAGTGAACACCATTGCCAGGGGCTTGTTTGTAGGACATCTCTGCCCAGGAGAAATCCGTCCCTGCAATGTTTTTCCACTGAACATCCTTTGGCAGATTACCATTGTCCAAACGCAGTGTTTCCATTGCACTGTTTTTTGCCACAATCAGAGCTTTATTGTCAAAGCCATCAATACCTCCAAGTGAGTAGGATGAGCAGAAGCGATCTGTGGGCATAATGGTCAATAAAAAGGGGTCATAGTATTGGAGAAAGCCATTATCGACGCCATTGAAGAGCAGGAGGACCTGGATGCCACGATCAGACTGAATGAACAAGGTTTCAGGAGTGTGGTAGTTGAGCTCCTTTATCTGCCCCCTGGAGAAGCTGAAATCAAATTTTTGGTTGCCTTGGTTGACAGTGACCCGAGTGGGTTGGGAGGCCTGGAGGTAAACAGTATCATAATTCTTCTGGAAGCTCAGAGGGGGCACAATGAAGCTGGTCCCCCAATTTTTGGCTGGAAGGAGCTGCTCATAAACATGGTTGCACTTTGAAAAACGCCATGTACATGTGTGACCAGTGAACACAGCGACTGGAAGCCGGGAGGAAACTATGCTCCCAGACAGGTCATACTTGCTCTGTAGTTGCATGCTTTCATACGGCTGCAGATCAATTTCCAATTTACTGCCTTTTTCATAGACACGACCCTGGAACTCGATTGCTGATTCAGGGAATATCTCCACCCTGTTGTTGTCTTTTCCATTGATCACAGCAAACTCTTTATAGGAGCCGTAGGGTGTTCCAGACGGAGTGAAGATGAAGTATTCTGTACCCCATTCTGTGGTTGGATACACCACAGAGGTGTCTGTTGTGTACAGCTTGTAGCTCAAGGACGTCACAGACACATCTGCGGATGCTTCAATGCGCACAGTGTTTGGAGATTTTGTGGTGTCGTACATCTCTACAGCTGTTGGGACCTTGATGTTAACCCCTTCACCAGCCTTCAGAGTTTTCTCTTCTTTAAACTTTAAGGAAGGCACTTGCACGGTCACTTGAGTATTGGCCTGAACAGCTGTGATATACAGCTGAAAGCTAGGATTCTCATAGCGTGGTGCATAATTCAGCATAAATGATACAGCAAACTCCTTTCCCACCCAACCAGCGCTGGATGGACCTGAAAAATGAGAAGTGAAAAATAGGAGATTCAAAGAAGGGCTTTTGTTTAAGTGTTCATAAAATAATTGATACACTAGGCTTCACAAGTTTTAAGGATGCTGAAATTATACAGAAAATGGCACCATTTGTGTCAGGACGATGAAAGAGTTTATAAACATGCAATTAAAAAGTGCAAGGCTTCTTGGATAGCCCAAAACAATATGACAAAAAATGACAAAAAACCTCCATTTCAAAAGGAAGAAGAAACAGGGATGAATTATTGCCTATAATGATTTGAATGCTCCTCATCACATCCCTTTTTTTTAGTCTTTTAGATATTTACAGCACACAATAAGCCACATGCAAATTTTACTATATACATAGTAGCAAATATATTTTAAAAACTGATTTTGCTTAGAAGATTGGCTCATTGGCAAACAAATTCACTTAATGAATAGACTGATTCATTTAACTTTTTTTTAAACTTACACAAAAAACAACAACTTGATTGTTCACAAATTAAAAATGTAAAATGTAAATTCTACTTACAACTCAGTAAAGCCCCCACCACATAAAACAGCAACAAGTTCCCCATGGCTGTATAAGAAAAAAAAAACACGTTCTACTATAAATTATTTAAACATTTAAACTACTTTGTAAATGATGCAAATGCAACAATTTGAACAGGGAGGAAAAACTCAAACACCCACTCATTAAGAGGCTATGTAAAAATCTTTTTGTACCGTTCCACCCTTTTATAGATTCAAAAGGTTAAAAAAAAAAAATCAACTAGCCAACCAGTGAGGGGAATAAAGCCTGTTGGTACAGCAATACCCTTCCTCTAAAACAAATACAAGCAGAATAAATTTTAGGTCCTGCTAGATGTTGACATAGGTGTGAACCTTAATACAAACCATATACCAGGAATCAAACATTTATGTTTTACTTCAAATTAACACACCCTGGAACTAAGACAACATATCTGTTAGTTTAGGGAAATGCTAAATCACCTATTTTTTTTTGTTAATAAATAGAAGCATATGTAGATACAAAATGAAATGTACATCATCTGTATATATGTGCACATCCTTTTTAATGTCCTAGTTGTACTCATGAAGTCTGAATAATTTAGAATATTAAATACTGAACTTGAACCTGTTTATTGCTTGTAACCTGCAAAGATTCATATGGTGTTAAATACTTACCCTCAGTCAGATATCGGTTTATTTGACAATTGAGCTACATTTAGTTTTATTTTGTTTTCTGGGGTAACCAACCAGTATTATCCAGAGTAGACTGGGCAAGACAAGCTAACGCTGCCTACAAAAAAGTATTTGCCTTCTTGATTGTTTTAGCATTTTATTCATAATATGAGTCAGTTAGGGTCAATACAAATAGGCTGTAAACTGTAGGAAAATCCTGGAGGACAAAAGAACTGTGTTGTATGGACAGTCTGTCCCACCTCACCTGCTGAACCTTGTAACTCCTTCAGAGTGGTCACAGATATCACTTTCACTATTATCCTTCTTGGGCCTGCTCTTAGTAGATTTATAGATGTCTCATTCTACTTCTTCTTTTGGCTTTTCTCTCTTCAGGGGTTGCCTCAGTGAGTCATCATCTTCATTCTTAATCTGTCCTCAGCATCCTCTGTACTATATACAACTGCATCCACGTCCTCTCTAACTGGATCAGTATATCTCCTGCTTTCCTCTTTGTCTTTTGCTTGGCAACTTCATTTCTAACACCCTTATACCAATAAACCCACTGTCCCTCCTCTGGACATGTCCAAACCATCTCAGTATGGCCTCTAACTTTATCTCCCACTCCTTCAACCTGTGCTGTACCTTTGATGATCTCCTTCCTAATCTTCTTCATCTTTTTTGCTCCCAAGGAGAACCTCAATATCTTCATTGTTGCTACTTCCAGTTCTTTATCCTGTCTTTTTGTCAATGTCACTGTCTCCAGATCATATATCATAGCTAGTATCACCACTATTTTACAAAGTGCATAAAACAATTCCTTTGACCTTTGCTGACACTCTTTTGTCACAAATCACTCTTGAAACTTTTCTCCATCCACTCCATCCTGCCTGAACTCCACAGTGGACCCCAAGTACTTGAAAACATGTGAACTCACTTTGTAAGAAGGCCCATCAGAGAATGTATTCTTATTGGAAACTCAGTGGTTTTAGTGTTGATTCTACTTTTATTAGAATGTTTTATTGAGTCTCTTTTAGCTTTTACCTTCATCTGCTGGTTTGGATTTTTAACATGTACTTTGTAAGAAGAGGAACAAATTCTTGGTGATTGTTGGGATGTGCAGCAAAATTGCTGGCATAGCCTTACAGGACCTCAATGGCCTAAATAAGGTGAAGTCACTGAACAAGGCCAGGCTGGTTCTGGCAGATCCAGATCACCCACTCTATGGTGAGTTCATGTTGCTTCCATCTGGACGCAGGTACCTGGATGTAGGGTGAACAGGATAAAAAATTCATTTATCTCTGTAGTGATCATGTTTCTCCATGAACAGTGGTGATTTCTGTACTGTTATTTTAGTGTCATAATGTCTTGTCTTGATGTTTCATGTTTTTACTGACTGTGAAACATATTGCTCCTTGGGGATAATAAAGATCCTTGAACTTGAATTTAAATGTAATTCTACACACTGCCATTCAATGCTATCTAGCCAAGCTCTCGCCTGCCACAACCTTACAGTCTCCACTCTCCCTCAGGTTTACTCTTCTACAAAATAAACAGAATGTTGTCTACATGCATACTTCTTCCTCCACTCTTATAGATCACTCTATATTCACTCACTCATAGTTCACTCAAGGGGCCGAGATGGTGTAGAGGCAGGGCAGCCGGCTCAGGACCGGAAGGTCCTAGGTTCGATCCCCGGTCATTGCCTCGTTGTGTCCTTGGGCAAGACACTTAACCCTGAGTTGCTCTCGGTAGGACTGGCTGGCGCCTTGCATGGCAGCCTACCGCTACCGGTGTATGAATGGGTGGATGGCTGGTGCTGTGAAGCGCTTTGGGGCCCCTCATAGGGGGCTGGAAAGCACTATATAAGTAAGCTCCATTTACCATTAATAAGTTAATACACACAGATATGCCAAAATAATCACAAATTCAGTTGAATTGTATAAATTTTATTATTAAAATATTAATCTGTTGAAAATTATGAAGAAATTAGAGATGACAAGAAAACTGAACATCCATTGATGTTGAATCAAAGGTCTAATTGATGAGGAAACTAAAAAGGCAGGCAGAACTGGTTTGTTTCTAAGCTGAACCTCTGTTAAAATTTAATGTGCAATTATTGTGATATAAGGTCAAATGGTGTAAGGTGAGCTAAGTTGGTCTGATAAGTTGTGATGTAGGGTCACCAGCAAACAGATGAAAACACGGGAGTTCTCCACTTTGAACAGCCTCTGTAGATACCAGGCAGGTGGGTGCAGATGGTAGCTCGTAAGTTGAGAAATCCCCCGAGTTACCTTGACTGTAGTCCTCCTCTGGGCAGGGTTTGATGGATAACTGTTCTGGATTGATTACTCACTGTTCACTCTGGGAAGGTGCTGGTTCTGTATCTTTTCATCTTGTCTCTCTCAAGACGTCTGCAGAAAGGATCTTCTCTCCTCTCTGAGGTCAAGGACAGAAGCATGTCTCTGGAGTTTTCCTGAAGTCCACAGAAGCATGTAGGCTTTGGAGCATCTCCATATCGTGTGTGTCTTCTTCCAAAAGTGCTCTGTGTGAAGTGTGTCTCAAAAGAAGTGTCTTTCTAAAGTAAAACTTCACTCTGTGTAGAAAACAGACAAGACTGATCCACCTTGGGAGGAGGTGTTCTAAATTTTGGCTTGTTTTTATTAATCTAACGTCCTGTTTCTCTGCCATAAAACGTTTTCCTTTTAAAAGAGAAACTAAGTCTTTTTTTTTTTTAATCCTTTATTTATCCAGGTTAGTCTCTTTGAGCCACGAGAACTCATTTTCAAGAGAGACCTGTTAGGGAGCAGATGGTGGGGGTTAAGGGCCTTGCTCAGGGGTCCAGAGTGGGGCGAATGAGGGTGGAGGCAGGTGTGGGTGTTTCACCTTT
>JARVGS010001283.1:21445187-21459287 GCA_031762315.1 Hypsolebias antenori
ACACACACACACACACACACACACACACACACATACATTTTTGCTTCTCTTTATTATCCTGACAAATAAGGGCAAGTTAGCAAAAATAAATAAATAAAATGAAATTAAATAAATAAATAAAAAAGGCTGATGTCTGGCCAAAAAACATTTTTCTTAACAAGCATTTTTGCCTTGTCAGCATTCAAAAAGAGCACATAATCACATAAACAGAAATATATGCACACACCCAGGTTGGTTGTCATTACAGTTTAGGTATTGTTTATTTCAGCCGAGCAAGCATTTAATATAATACAACGCATTGTGTGTGTTCAGCTGGGATGTGTGTGTGTGTTATGAGTTGAGGGCTAATAAAGTGCAGGGCACCTAATTAAACAGTCATTGTTTATGCACTATAGTTGCAGATAAATTCAGCAGGCACAATATGCTGTGGCATGCCAGGTCACTACGTTCTCATTAAATAAAAGCAGATTAAAGCGACAGACAAGAACGCACAACAGTCTTCAAAAGAAATTCTTGCCTAATTGCAAAAGTGTGAGAAAACCAGCGATGACCAAAGCAGGACGAGGTGATTAAAACTGCAGACCACTGTGTTTGCAATCACAACAAGCTCAGCTGATCTAGTTTTATCAGCAGTCTTTTTATGTGATGAACAAATTTACTTCGTGAAAAAAACAACAACTTTATTTACATTTTTTTGAACGGGCACGTTGAAAGGCTCCAAACTCTTATTGTAAGTGTTAAGGATTAAAATGATCCAAAAATTTAATTTCTATGCAGCGCTGCTTTTGAGTGATGTTTTTCCAGCAGCTTTTAGTAGCCAAAGCACAACACAGTGAAGTTTTTCAAAAAAGACAAAAAGGTACCACTTTACAATAAGGCTACCCTTATAGATGGATAATAAATAGTTTATAGATATGTTATTAATTCCTCTATAAACATTTTATAAATCATTTATAACTGCTTATTATGCATTAATTAAGGGGAAGAGAGAGACAAAACTGACCAGTTTCTTGCCAAATAGTGAGCCAGATCTGCCACCTACATATTTCATCTAGAGTTGTTATATTAAACATTTCGGACTACCATATTTGTCGCCATGTAAGCACTTGAGCATTACGGCAAGCCAAGTGGCTCAATATTAGGTAAAAGTGGCTATTAATGAGGCACGTGGCTTACCAAAGACTGCCACTTCATCTCGCTCCAGAACCCCCGGACCCAACATCAAATCAGCTCCAATTTGCCGCACCGCCCAGGTGAAATGCAGCTGATATGACCATTAAAGTGCATTTATTAAGAAGTTCAACTGAGACACACCTTTGCTTTAATTGTGAGCAAACAAATAATTATTTTTAAGTGTTGAGCTTGTTAAATTCTTGTTAAAGTCTTCCTGTGCACTCTCCAGTGGCTGACATTTAGGCAGCCAATCAGTCGCTTTTTGACAAAACACTGACCGTGTTTCCTGGTGGTCAGCGGTGACGCCTAATAAGTGAGCTATGTGGCGAAGCAACTTATTTATGTTTTTTTCCACTTTATTAGACATTTTTGGACTGATGTGACTTACACGGTGGTGACTTTTATGACGGGAAATACAGTTACTACCTTGTATACACAATAAGCATTTGTACACCTATGTTTTTTAGGATATAATATTGTACTTTATCACTGCATTATAAGTACTTGTATCCACAACTATAGATATTTAATGCAGGGACAAAGTACAATATTGTATGCTAAAATATAGGTTTACAAATTATTAATAAGCAGTTAATGATTTATAAAGTGCTTATAGAGGAAATAATAATGTGTCTAAACTACTTATTAGCCATCAAAAAGGGGAGTCTTATTGTAAAGTGGTACTGAAAAAGAAAAAGAAAAAGAAAAAATGCAATACTTCTCTAGCGTCAGCCGTTTATATATCCAACCATCTAGCTATTGTACATTTAAAAATACGTATATAAACAATAGCTAGGTGGCTGGATTTGTCTAATTATTATGTGAATAAGCAAAAAGAGCCCTCCACTCTTCTGCAGAGCAGCCCTTCCTTAAAGAAAACATGGTGGAAATCCTGAACGAGTAATCAGAGCTTCACATTCCTGAACTTGGCGCTCTTAATGGTTCCATTCATTATAATCCGTATTAAAATAAACACATCCAGACATCGTGACACAATAACAAACAGGCCAGGCTGCACAAACTGTCATAATGAGCCAAAATTAAAAATGCCAAGAACCTCTACATTACCTGCGTAACCTGCCTCCTCTACCTCCTCACTTTCTCACAACTTCACACACCCATTTACACATGTGCACACACACTAAAAAAAAATCAAGGTTATGGAAATGAGTGCAGGCTGCATAAACAGTGCAAACGGTAAGAACATTATAGGCTGAACGTGTCTGTGCATTTCTGATCTCCCAAGGTGGTGGTGGTGGTGATGGTGGGGTGATTAGGGTCCATTTTCAGACAAGCTGAAGCTATACATTTTAGGAGACCACACATGAGAAGAAACATGCACAGTCCAACATGTTGCCATCATGCACTATACAATCTCCATGAGGTATACTTGGTCTAATTTGTGCAACATCTTCGTTTAGGGTTCCCTGTCATCAGAGTTGGGCTCAGTTTATGAGCTGCACAGAGACTATTGAGAAACGTGGCATCGGGGCACGTCGGTGGAGATTTAGAACAAGCTTTTTTTGTAAGTGCGAGAATAACTGGAGGGGGTTCCCGAGTGCTACCAGCTGACATTCCCATGCAATTCAAAGACTAATTGATTAAAGGGTTTATGAACATGTGTGCATGGAGATGCTCTCAAGCCTGTGTGTGTGTGAAGGGGGTAGGGGGGTATGTGTGTGTTTGTGTGCCATATGGGCAATGGATTGCACCTCAATTATGCTGAATGAGGGGACTATTCATCAGCTCCACCTCTTTGGCTCTCAAGCTTTATGCTTCGGCCTGGACAGGGCTGGTATATGTCGACTCCTAAAGGCATATTCCCAATAATTCACCTAAGATGCTCATTAGGACTCTGAGCCCCTGTGATTTTAATCAACCCTTTATGACAAAGTTCCACTCGGTCCAGACGTCATCTCACATTTCGAGCATGTATAGAAACCATGCAAATTCAGTCATCCAGAAAATGTCATCACTCCCCAGCCAAGGCACGGTGTTTATAACACATTTTGACATCAAAATCAGCTTTTATTAAAACAGGGGTTCTATTTCATCCCTCCTGACCACCAGAGGGCAGTGCTGACAGCACTGAATATTCCCTTTGCGCATGCGCTGTCCGAGTAATATATAAATGTCACAGGTGTGACACGGATGACCAATTGGAAGCTAAATAGCCTGGCGTCATCTGTGGCTCTGCTCCTTTTTCTTCTCGCGCACGGTTCAATCCAAGGCTTTAGCCCTTTGGATTTTTCCACCATCATCGGAGGCCTGACTGCCTGTTGGCTGGAGCAGCCTGTTCGCCCTCCTAGGGGCCACGATGATTTAGCCTTTGTCAAGCTATTTCATTGGGACTATGGCAGCTTTCGCACCTTCCCCAGTTATAGCATTGGACTACTGTGTGATTCAACACTGGTGAGTATTATTTTGCTAATTTTGCAGCACTGTCCACTTGTGGAGGCAGCTACCACATGTGTGAGATTCAACACGTGAGTAGTCTTACTTTTGCTTTGTATTGGTTAGTGGCTCCGTCCGCTTTGTGAGGTGACTACCATGTGAGATTCAACATGTGAGTAGTTTTAATTCTGTTTGCCTGGATTGCAGCACCGTCCGCTTTATGAGGCAACTACCGTGTGAGATTTGATACGTGAGTAGATTTTACTTTTTTGCCTTGACTAGTGGCATTGTCCGCTCTGTGGAAAGGCTTCCAACCACGTGATTGAGTTGGATTGTGCTCCGAAGTTTATTTACGTAGCCAGCTATGTCCTGGTCTTGTGAGCGTTCGCATACCCTTTTATCAATTTTTTTTTTCCACCAACCTCATATACTGTTGGATTGGCTGCTAGCCTCACTGAGTTTTTGGCCTTGTGTTCTATTGGTGAAGGTTAGCATTGTGCACCCTCTCCCAAATATTTTTGTCAACCTTATAAATGGTTGGACTGAGTTAGCGGTGCTGGCCTCTCTCAGTTTGGCCTTATTTTCTATTGCTGAGGCTAGCGTTGTGTACCCTCTCCCATATAATTTTTTATCAGCGTCATAACACTTAGGTTGAACTAGGATTACTAGTTCTGTCCTTGTTTTAATTAGTGAAGGCAAGCCTTAGCGCCACCTCTCCCAATCATTCTCACCAGTACCATAACGGTTTGGCTGAGCTAGGATTACTAGTTCTGACCTTGTTTTAATTGGTGAAGGCAAGCGTTAGTACCCCCTCTCCGAATCATTCCAGTATCATAAAGGTTTAGCTGTGCTAGGATTACTAGTTCTGACCTTTTTTTAATTGGTGAAGGCAAGCGTTAGCACCCCTTCTCCCAATCATTCTCACCAGCATCAAACGGTTTGGCTGAGCTAGGATTACTAGTTCTGGCCTTGTTTAAATTGGTGATGGCCTATGTGCATGCCCCCTCGCCCAATTCTCGGCCTATCCTTTTGTCCTTGTGTCTTGTTTTGTCTCCTGGACGTAGCTGACGGTACCAGCCCATTTCCTGAATTGCAATTTTTTTACTAAGTATAGAAACATGGACAGTTCTCACCGCTGCACAGGTTGTGGGGTCGTACTCCAGGCGGATGATAGTCATTACCTGTGTCCTGGCTGCCTTGGACATGACCACTACCTAATGGAAGCCCTGTCAGAGAACACTTGTATGAACTGCAGCTTCATGCCTCATGCTGTTAGGGTGGCTTGGCTGGCCCAGTTTCGCCCCGAGCTTGGCAGTGAACTCCTGCCTTCTGGGCAGGAGGCCCCACTTAGGCTTTCAAAGTGCCAGACTGAGGCCACAACCTCTGTGGCTCCTCCTAGAAAGAGGCGAGCCAAGTCTGGTCAGGGTCTCTCCACGAGAGTGTAGCAGCTATCCGCAGAACTGCCGGAGATGAAGTCCCTTTTTCAGGCACCCCAACTGGGGGCTGAGCCAGGGGCAACGATCAGACTCTTTTCCCCACCCGTACCTGAGCTTGTTGCAGAGGAGGATGTGTTATCATGGCTGCCTCTGTCTTTCACTTTTTAGCTGAGGAGGAGGAACAGTCATCTCAAGTCTCAGAGACTGGTTAATTTTCTTTGTCCTAGACTGCAGATAATGGGTCAGGTGACGACTTGATGCAGGACGTCATGCGTATGGCCTTGAGACAACTGCAGCTGGAGGTCATGCAACCAGAGGAGTCCACCACTGGAAGTGCCTTCTTCAAGCGCGGATGGTCCCCTCCTTCCTTTTCCAGTACCTGTAGGAGTTGCATGGTTGTTGGCTGGACTCAAAACTATTTCTGCGCCTCTTGGTGGATGGCTGAGCGTTGGTGGTCATGCATGAGCCAGCTATGGTGGGCCTGGATTGCATGCCGGCAATCAAACCTACTGTTGCCTCATTCATCGTGTCACCAGAGGAAACTCTGCACAGGGAGGTTTGGTGCCCATGACCTAAGTGTTGTGTCATGGATGAGTTCCTCTGTAGAGCTTATCAAGCTGGAGCGCATGCTGTCTGCCTCGGCAATTCCATGGCATACCTCATGTTTGCCCTTTCCGTGACAGCGGCAATGGGCTTTAGCGATGCGGTGCTTCAGACCTTTACACTGATGGCCCAGGAACTTGGGTGCATGATGTCCTTCTTGGTCCAGGCTTACCGACAGGTCTGGTTGGTGCAGTCAGCTCTGACTGAGCCATCTTGTAGAACCCTCCGTAATGTCCCAGTGCTGCCAAGGGAGTTGTTTGGTTCAGCTGCCTTGGAAGCGCTGGAAAAGACTGTCCAGGCATGACAGATGAGGCAGCAACTTTCGAGCCTTAGCAGGGTGATAACCTTCCACCTCCTCGGCATCTGTCAGCAGATCCTAGTATTCAGCCTCTGCCTCGGGGTCGTGATCGCCCAAGGGGTCTTTACCCTCGTGTGGATCAGCAAAGACCCGACTGGGGCTTTCGTGGGTCGCTCCACCAACCAACTGTGCAGGTTCAGACTAGGAACTCTGCCCCCCCACCACACATACACTCATACACACACACACAAACACACATCGGCCCTTAGGAGCCGTGGAGGGAGACGGTGATGCCACCAGGCCGACCGTCAGATATTTCTCCCACCAGTAGCTCAGTTGCAGGGCTGCTCACGCCGCGGACCCATAGATGGTTGCTACTCTGGCCCATGGTTACTGGCTACAGTTTAGACGGCGGCCTAACGTCTCTCACCGGGTCAAAATGACTGTAATTACTGACCCAGTGAAGGCTTGAGGACTAGACCAGGAGCCTTCCACCCTCCTGGCCAAAGGTGCAATTGAAGCAGTGGACCCTCTGCAACAGCCCAGAGGCTATTACTCAACTTACGTCCTTGTGCAAAAGAGGACGGGTGGGTCCCATCTCATTTTAGATCTGAGGGGACTCAACCATTACCTAAGGGTGCCTTACATGTGCTCACGGCAGCAGAGGTCATTCAGGCTGTCAGGGAGGGAGAGTAGTTCACATCTATATATCTGAAAGATGCTTATTTTCATGTGCCTACTGCGGCATAACATCACTGCTTTCTCAGGTTTGCCTATCGGGGTTGCCACTGGCAGTTTTGTGTATTCCCATTCAGACTCTCCCTTTCCCCGAGGGTGTTCACTCAGCGCGTGAAGACAGCTCTCTCTCCTTTGCAGGTCTACGGGGTGAAGGTTCTACCATACTTAGATGATTGGCTTCTCTGCACCCCATCTCAGGCCTATGCCTTTCACGACATGAATCCCCTGCTCGCTCACGTGTCCCAGTTGGGCCTCAGTGTCAACCTGGAGAAGAGCTGCCTGACCCCTTCACAGACGATCACCTTTCTTTAAACGGTTCTGGATTCACCCTCCACGAGAGCTCGCCCATCCGTTCAAAAGGTGGGCGACATACTCCAGTTGGTCAGTTGGTTCAGGCTGGGCAGGCTGATCCTCTACGTTGCCTTCTTACGACTACGAGGCAAACTGACCTCAGTAACTCGGTTGGAACCCTTAGGCCTGCTGTCACTTCGCCCCTTACAGAGGTGGCTCAACAGATTTCGCCTCGGTGCCAAGCTGCACAGGCATCGCAAGCTCGCAGTGACATTGTCATGCCTTCATGCCCTGACTCCATGGAGGGACGAAGATTATTTGTCCAAGGGTGTCCCCATGGGAGTGGTAGTGTGTCGCAGTGAAGTGGTCATGACAGATACCAGCTCCAAGGGATGGGGCACTGTGTGGCAACACAGAGCAGTTCAGTGATGCTGGGGTCAAAGGGACCACTCCAAGCGTATGAATGTGCTGGAGCTGCGTGGGGTACATTTGGCACTCAGGTACTTCCTGCCCCACCTGGAAGGGGGGCATGTCTTCGTTCGGTCAGACAACACCTCTGTTGTCTACCACATCAACCACCAGGGGGGCGCCAGGTCAGCACAACTTCTGAGTGTGTCCAGGGAGCTCTTGGAATGGGCCTCCCCTCATCTGTCCACCCTGCGGGTGGCATACTTACCAGGGCAACACAATCAGGTCGCAGACTTTCTCTCTCGACGTAGCTTCTCTGTCACTCAGAATCCTTGCTTTCCGTGAGAAGATTCTGTTGGAGCAGAGCTGCGGATGACGCCGGGCTACATAGCCTCTGATTGGTCATCCGTGTCACACCTGTGACTTTTTTGATATTATTACTCAAACAGCGCATGCACAAAGGGAACATTCAGAGTTTTCAGCATTGTCCTCTGGCGGTTATCCGGGATTCATAGAACCGTAGTTGCATTATATTATTTAACTTTCATTTTATATATGAGTGCACTTGCTAAAGCAATGCAATTTAAATCTTTCAAATTTCCACTTTCTGAAGTGTTTCCCCTCAGTGCTCCAAGGACACTCAGGTGAGCCTGTTCAACAACAACAAGGAATGGTCGACTCTGTGTCAGATCACATATTCTGAGAACATTGGAATAGTTCATTATTAATGATGGAAAATGGAAATCGGCCCAGATATGCAGCAGGAGACTGAGCCATCATCTGTTTTAAGACAGGAAATATTTAAACAGTATTTTTATTTATGAGGTTTTATTGACAGCTTAGAGCCACAATAGTCTTCTGTAAATGTATCACTTATGATGGAAGCCGGAGCTGAAAAATATGAATAAGTATGTTGAGACATTTGAAGAGTGACTCAGTGCTGCTGATTAAAGTATTTTTCACTATACAGTATTCCAATAACAGACAGAGAGAAATTATGGAGGGGTCAGAATTAATTTATTTTAAAACACACTGCCTTTATTTTAATAGTTTAATCTGTAAGCTGTGGTCTGAAGCTCTGCACGAACAACAAGAATGGGAGACATAATAACCAACTTTACAACGCTTTATTAATTAAAGACCCTGGATTTCTTAAAGGAACTCATATTGCCCTCCACCTTGCAATCCAGTTTTTAATAAAGATTTAATGAGATATTCTAGCATGTGGAGTAATCATTTCAATTGAATCTCAGCTGCTACTACACCAAATTTTAGCTTCACATCCATAAACTCAACAAAATTATAGCAATTTTTGCGTTTGCAGAAGTTGATAGGCTGCAGCACACATATTAAATCAAGTTACCCTTAAAAGTTAATGAACTATAGATGTATATCCAGTGGGTACTTTCTGAGATTTTCATGAAAATCCATCCACTGGTTCATGAGATATTTTAGTTACAGACAAAGGCACACGTAGACATTACATGATCCACTTTCCATTGCAGTGGGCGACAATAACAATATTTACAGACAACACAAATAAACATCAAGTCAAGCGTGTAGAATTCAATGCATTAACACTGACAAGGTATATGGATTTTATTAACAATCTAATAAAAAGGCGACAAGTCTACATTTGATACGTTCATTTCTTATTTCCATCTCAGAGTGGCAGCTTTAGTTGAGTTGAGAGATAGCTGTTATTGTTTTAGACCTGACATTCATCTTTATGTACAAACAATATGCATATTAACACGATTTATCTCTTCTACTGTCTCACTTGATTATAAGAAATGAAACCTATTCCTCGACAAATCACATGAGGGAGAAATGACACGGTATAGATTAAACAGTGTGTACCTTACAGTTATTGGACAGTCCTTATTTAATCTGACTGTAAATTGTACAAAAGGCAGCTCCCACCGGCCAAAACTGCATTTTTATTGAAGTACAGCAGTTTCTTTCTGCTTATTGCTTGACCTATAAAATAAGGCTTATGTGTCAAATGACATATTTTGCTTGGTTCTGAAGCCTTGTTTCAAAATCTGGTACAACTGTGGCTGTGTTGGCAGGTTGTTTGGTCCTGCCAGTTTGTATAAAACTCTGATTATCCAGTCTTTGCAATTTGCACAACTTACTCTGCCTTTTTTTTTTTTTTTTTTCTAATAAAAGAAATGACAGAAGTCCCTCGCTACTTCACGGTTCAACTTTGGTGGACTCGCTCTATTGCAGTTTGTGAACACGCAGTAATATTGTGCAAAAAAAAAAAAAAACCTGTACAGGACACATGATTGTCAACTTTAATATTACTCACGTGATTGGGACAGTACTGGATACAGTACTGTACAGTAAAAGTCAATGAGAAAATAAAATACTTTGGACAGGTGCCACCATTTTGTAGTTTTCTCTCAGTAATCCTCCACTGTATCACTACACATAACAACTACGTTCCCCAGTGTGCATGCTGCCATAATTCCAGCGGTCCATCCTGTGCCCACTGGCACATTTTTCATCTCTTTCAACGGACCCACAAAGAGCCATGAGTGGGACACGCACAGCCGAAGGTCCAGTGCTCCATCCGGAGCTCACCTGGACTTTGTTTTACCTTTGAGCAGGGACACGCTGGTAGGTAAATTTTAGAAGCTACATATAAGTATGTTGTTAAAATTAGTAGGTTTAAGAGTTAACAACATTGATTGTAGGCTTTGTCACTGCAGGTTACGTCTGCAGGAACGGAACAAAGTCGGACTAGAACAGTCGGACTGGAACCGAGAGCTGTTGCTGTTCTGCAGAGCTGGTAAGTAAAATTTATTAGCTACATATACAGTACTGTACATATGTTGTTAAAATGATGTACTTTATGAGTTGTAACATTGTAAGAGTGTGGAAAAGGTTTATAAAGCCTTAACATACATATAAATACAAAAATAAATATAACGTCGCTACTTCGTAGAATTTCACTTATTGCGAGGGGGTGGAACCTAACACCCGTAATAAACGAGGGACTACTGTACATAAAAATATATATAATGTAATTCAAATTTCAACCGGATCTTGACTCATAGCATAGCATGTGCAAATTTGCATCATCTCAGCAACAGTATAAGTAAAACTTTGTTTAAAAGGTTGTATCAGCAGTAAATGGGTTGGAAAGTCAGTGGTGAAAATATTAAGCTGAAGCAAAAAGGCTAAATCTTCATTGTTCAAATGCTCCTTCAAATGTCATTCGATGCAAGTTGTCCTCAAATAACGCCGACACGCTTTCATTTGCAACCGTGTATTATAAATTAATGTGAATGGAATAGATTTATTTTGGCTGTAGTGCTGGTGGGAGTGCAGTTTGTCAGGCTGCAATCATTAGCAATGTGTTGTTGATTGTTTTCTGCAGTTTCTCAAGTCAGAAACTCACAAGATGATAATTCACAAGCTGATTTTACATCTCAAATTCTTATAAAAACCAATAAAAAACAATAATTCTGTGAAGGTCTGAGGCATCAAATAAAGTGACCAGCTGGTGCCCCGCTTTAACGACTGACAATAAATAAAGTAGTGTAGTGGTGAGGAGCAAGCTTCACACTCTTTCCTCCATTCACTTCATAAATGCTACGTATTGGCATTTATGCAGTAACATCCCCCCACCCCCCACCCCCCCACACACACCTAGGCGCAATTAACTTTTAATTGTACCCAGCTAAGCTAACATGCATGTTTATGAAATCCAGAGTACCCAGAGAAACCCAATAAAATATGCAGATTATAGAAAGGCCACAAACAGGAGTTGAACAATTGAAAACCAGCTTTAGCACCTGCCCTGAACTACACTGGGAACCATTTTAGTGGATCCCTATCATAATGCTGTGATAAACTTGATTTTTGATAGAAGAAATACATTTCCAGAAAATTCATTGCAGTAATGATGTTTCATTGTTGCCTGTACATACATCAATAAAACTGCAATCATAAGTAATGTTTTATTAGAGATGTGGATCTTAACCAGAAGAATCAGATCTCACATAGAAAAGACTAACATGAACTTCCTGTGTAGGATGGCCAGAATCAGCCATGGAGATCTGGTGAGAAGCTCTGAGTTGCTTCTTCTCTGCATTGAAAGGAACCAACAGAGGAATCTGATTAGGATCTACTTCTCTGGTCAGGTCAGTAGCTATGTTTACATGGACATAAGTAATCTGGTTAAACGGCCGTTCGGAATAAAACTGCATCATGTAAATACCACGTTCTGATTATTTTTTTGTTTATTCAGCAAGATCCAAATGAATTTGTAATCAGAACAAAATGGGTGGTTTACACCGATTCATAACTCGAACTGTGTGTTAACACGTAATCTGTTCATTTTTTTTCCCGATCATGAAAAACTGACCTGACTGCACACTTGTGACTTATGTCATTTCCGCCTGGCTAATGCTAATAATATTAGCATGTCGGGGAAGCAAAACTGGTCGGTGAGCGACACAACATTTCTACTAGAAACTTTGAAAGAGCTCAAAATGATCTGTATTACCTGTGGCACAGTCAGGGAGTGCAGTAATGTCTCCACCATCATTAAAACTAGTTGCGGGTCCATTTTGGGCACTAAGGTTTGTTTACGTTCATCCCGGAAGTAGAACTTCTTCTGTGTTTTTTTTTTTATTTTTAAAAAGAGTTTAGCACTCTGCGCATGTGAGTACTTCTATTCAGAACAAAGCCCGCTGCATGTAAACACTCAGCATGAATGGACTGTGTCCATGTAAACGATACACTTGAATTATTTAATCTGAAAACATTTCAATCCCGTCAAAAAATTTTGCACATGTAAGCAGTTTGTCTCATGTGTGGACTCTCATTCGTGAGTTTAAACCTGTCTTCTGACTAAATCTTTCTTTACAAAGTTCACAAGGACATGGTTTGTCTCCTGTGTGGACTCTCATGTGTGAATTTAAAACTGTCTTATGACTAAATCTTGGTCAACAAAGATTACAAAGAAACAGATTGTCATGTGTGGACTCTCATGTGTGATTTTAAACCAGTCTTCCGACTAAATCTTTGTCCACAAACTTCACAAGGAAACGGTTTGTCTCCTGTATGAACTCTTATGTGTGTGTGTTTAAATTTGTCTTCCGACTAAATCTTTGTCCACAAAGCTCACAGGGAAACGGTTCGTCTCCTGTGTGTAATCTCCTGTGTTTGTTTAAAGTTGACTTCAGACTAAATTGTCGTCCACAAATTTCACAAGGAAAAGGTTTTATTCCTGTGTGGACACTCGTGTGATTTTAAACTTGCCTTCCAACTAAACCTTTGTCCGCACAAATGGCAAGGAAACGGTTTGTCTCCTGTATGTTCCATCCTGTGTGTGTTTAAAGCTGACTTAAAACTAAATTTTTGTCCACAAAATTCACAAAGAAATGGTTTGTCTCCAGTGTGGACTCTCATGTGGGAGCTTAAAGTCGCCTTATGACTAAAACTTTGTTTACAAAGATTACAAGGAAATGGTTTGTATCCTGTGTGGACTCTCGTGTGTGAAGTTAAACTTATCTTATTACTAAATCTTTGTCCACAAAGATTACAAAGAAATAGTTTGTCTCCTGTGTGAACTCTCATGTGTGTTTTTATAGCGGTCTTTTGATTAAATCTCTGTCCACAAAGATCACAAGGAAACGGTTTTTCTCCAGTGTGGACTCTCATGTGTACGTTTAAATTTGCCTTATCACTAAATCTTTGTCGACAAAGATCACAAGGAAATGGTTTGTCACCTGTGTGGACTCTCATGTGTGTGTTTAAAGTAATTTTTCGACTAAATCTTTGTCCACAAAGATCACAAAGAAACGGTTTTTCTCCCGTGTGGACTATCATGTGTTTGTTTAAATTTGTCTTCAGACTAAATCTTTTTCCACAAAGTTCACAAGGAAATGGTTTGTCTCCTGTGTGGACTCTCATGTGTGCGATAAGGCATGATTTGAAAGTAAACCTTTTACCACAGTCATCACAGCTTAATGGTTTTGGCCTTGCCTGTAATTTCCTGAATGAGTCTACATTTTTCTTCTCTCCAACACATTTCGTATTAAGCAGACAACTTGAAGACTTCAATCCTGAATGACTTGTCATGTGTCTTTGAAGAGTCCGGTTACTGGCATACTGCTTACCACACTCAGGGCAGCTCAAAGATTTGTTGCCAGTTTTTACCTCTGATTCAGGAGCGCTGCTCTCTTTCCAGTCTTTCATACTGTCTTCATATTCTGATTCAAGGTCTAAGGAGTTCTTTAGTGGAGAGTCAGGATTGGTCATTTCACCATCCTCTTCCTCGTTCTCATTAACATCAGTCTTTGAAGAGCTGGAACTGTCTTTGTGAGTTTTTAAATCTGGGTTCCTGGTAAGTTTTTCTTTATCCTCCTCACTCTTGAAAGGAACTGTAGTGAGCAAAAACCTGATTTCAGTCTCCTTCATATTGAGTTGGTCTCCTACCAGACTGGTCCAAGGTTCTTCACTTCCACTCTGTGAAGAGAGACTCTGGGTCCGGCTGGTCCACATCAGGCCTTCAGTCACAAGGAGCTTCTTCTTTTAATCAGCACCAAACATAGACAGGAACCACTGAAACACATGTATATTAAGGAGAATGTTACTTTAACACACACACTTTTCAGTTTTGTCTTTTTACCACTTGCTTCTGCCGTGGACGGATGCTCCCCACCCCACTCTGCTTTGCTGTTCTTTTTGTCTGTGAAACTGCTTCTGAACCTCTCTTGCATATCTTCCAAACCATAATTA
>JARVGS010001283.1:21459387-21470161 GCA_031762315.1 Hypsolebias antenori
GCTGTAAGGTGAGAAGGGAGGCCATCGAAAATGGAAAAGAAAAAAAAAAAAAAAATGACACCATTCTTAAACTGCAGTTGTGGCCCACACAAAATCACTCCAAGGACCGCAAATGGCCCTCGGACCGCACTTTGGAAACCCGTGCCTAAAGATCATCGGCTGGAGAGTGCTGCTAGAGGGAGGGGTATCTGGTTTTCCTACCTGAACTGTTGCTTCCAAGACCCAATCATAGATAAGCAGAATAAAATTCATTGGAGTTATTTGAAATAAATTATAAAGAGTACATTTTAGTTATTTTAAAGAGTAAAGTTAAAAATAACCAACGATGGGGAGCTGACTGTGCACAAAAATTTAAACACAAAACTAGTACGTTTAAAAAATTTTGAGATAAAGTCAATAATGAACTTTGTTCCTATAATGAAAACGCAAATTAACTAAAGCGTCAAACCTTACACAATAAACACCATGCATAAAAGAAAGCCATAAATGGAACATATGGGAAAATTTAAATCGGATCAAAGGTTTTTGTAACATGTATGATTAACACTGATTTGAGTCTAATACCATACAGGTTACGAAGTAATTCATATTCTTTTGAACTTGTGCACCAAAGTGACATGTTTGGCAGTGTTGTATTACAGAGAAAACACACATTGTGGGCTGATGTTAGATGAATCAAAGCAACCAAATTAAACTAATTGCACTGCTGCCTGCCCAGTGGACCCCGTCTGGGACTCAGGAGGCAAAGAACGTGAGAGCAGGCGAGTACATCGCTGTATTCAAATGATTGCTCACACCTGTGACTCCCCACTCTGCTCTGAAGGGGACTGGCAGCAAACAAATAAACGGTAAAGTTTACAGATCATGAGCCTACATAACATTTATTAAAATAAAGCTTTATGATTCCTTAAAGGAATGTATGGTATCGTTTTAAACTATGATCATTGTTATTGACAAATGGAAGAGTTAAAGATATTTTGATTAAACCTTGAGGGAAAAAAATAATATGGAAAATCTGATGCAATTGTGTCTATCTTGCATGATCTGTTAGCTCAGTGTGTTTTGTTTGGCTGTCAACTACCAGCATGCCATGTTTGAGTTCAATTTATCTAAATTTGGCTAAGTTATAGCCTATTTTGTGCAGGCCAAAGTCAATTTAGCTGTGGCTGCCATCTTGAATTGGGTTGACTCCAAAAGTTAATCAGTGGTAGACGTGCACTCAATAATTGCTTTCTGAAATAGCTGAAAAAAAAATCCATCCAGTGGTTAATTAAATATTTTGCTAACAGGCATGCAGTATTAACTCCAACAGGTAATGCTAAAATTTTAAGCAAAAATACTGCACAATATGTTGCACTTTAAGTCTGTGTTAGGGACAATGCTCACAAATAAAATGTTATAATTATATCTGTAAAATTTGTGGTTATAGCCATGTATTTATTTATTTATGTATTATTTATTCATGTATTCAATTAAATGAACCAAAATAAACAAAACAAATTAATTAAAAAAAGGAAAAAAAAAGAATGAAAAAGGTGCGGAAAGAATAAGAAAATTCTTATAATATTTATATATTTTTGTGTTTTATATGTCATTTGGCTATGGTCTACATAAAATAAGTTGTTAAAAACTAATCAGTTGTAGAGTTTCTAAACGTTTTATTGAACTTTGTTCATTGGTTCATGAGGTAGATACTGAGCAACAGTTTGGTGTGGTAGTAGCTGAGAGTTATCCGGACACTATGCTAATAAATTAATACAGTAATTTAGTATTCTACATCGCTTTGCAATGCAGCAGTTTTTATTCCGTTTTTAATATAATTTTTTTCAATGTATATGCTTTATTTTATGATTGTCTACTGCTGTCATCATTCTTTATTTAAACCAGATCAATAGTGTAAATGAAACCCCATGGCTCAATGAAACTAACCTGTATAAATAAAGATTGAATGCATTTTGCTAACAGACAGACAGGGTTGACTCTGATAGGTAATGAAAAAGTTTTAGGCTCAGATCTTAAGCGATCATTTGGTGTTCAGAATATACATTGGGGATCAATCCCAATTACTAACACAACAAACATAAGCTCAAAACCTTTAAAATACATAACAATATATGCATTTCTGTGTTCGAAGAGGTCACTTTGTTGAAGCAGCCATCTTGAATCAGGTCGACCCCAAAAGTTTTAGCTATAGATATTCATCCAATAATGAATTTCTGAGAGTTTCATTCAAATTTGTTCAGTGATTCATAAGATATTTTGCTAACTGTACTAACAAATGAGCACATAGACCTCTGTAGTGGATGATAAATATAAATTCTCATTTAAGAGGGAGAGAGCAAAACGAAAGCAGGTTGGTAAAGGAGAACGAAATGAGAAGAGAAGGAGCGCGCTGAGAAAGCTGCTGTCTGACCAGAGGTTTCCTGGGCAGAGGAGAGATGATCTCTGAGTTTCACAGCATGGCTTCCACACACCCATCACCACACACACAGCATGAGCCCTGCGCACTGCAAGCATTAGCTCTGTAGCTTTCTCTCTCACACACACACAGCGTGAGTGAAACACGTGTACAAATCACCACTCCGAGCACAGATATGAAGCTCTGACCGATGGTATTCACAGTGTTCTCATTAGAATCAGCAGATTTGTTTTCATCTGGAGACAAAACTTAGAAGCACACGAGTTTACTTTATTTCTACAGCTTTGTCCAGACAGATTATAATTCAGACCGTGCTGCTACTGAGGGGGGCTGTGGCTGAGTGGTTAGCACAGTGGTCCTCCAATGCAAGAGTTGATGGTTTGATTCCACCAGCCAGTAGTCCCATGCCAAAGTGACTAAACCCTTCATTGCCTCCGATTTGTGTACCATCGGTGAATGAATTTGTACAAATATAGTAGAGTGCTGTGTGAATGGGTTAATGAGGGCACAGTAACTTGATTAGATAGAAAGGCGCTATACAAGTGCAGTCCATTTACCATTCGCTGTTCACACTCCATCAGATGCCACGAAAACATAAAACACAAAGAAGTAAGAAATGTCTTATGCTGAAAGCAATACAAAAAGAAACTTGATTGTGATTTTCACTTAGCATAAAAATGTTTTTATTTCTTTGCCTGGGTGTCATGACAAAAGTGTTATGTGCATACAGTACTGCTGCAAAATTGTTGAAAAGGTTTTTTTTTTTTGCGATAAATTCATTCAACCGATATTTATACAGGTTACTCCCATTGAGCCTCGGGGACTCATTTGCAAGAGACACCTGAAATACCTAAATGCATAAGGCACAAATAACAATAATAATAAATAAGGCAGTTGTGTGATTGCCTGTGTCTGTTTACAGTGCATGTGTTTCTTAGTCTGTTTGTTAGTAAAATATCCCACAGTCACTTGTTGGACTTTAAAGAAACTCTCAGAGAGTAATCATTGAATGTCCATCTACAACGAGTTACCTTTGAAGTCCACCTGATTTAAGACGACTGCTTCAGCTAATCAAACCTTAGACACATAAAAATGGCTTTAACAGTCAGCTTTATGGATGTTGAGTTAAAACATAGTGTGGTAGTAGCTGAGAGTCGTCTTGAATACATACTGTGAGCATTTTCAGAGCATACAAGGCCTTTCTTTGAATCTTGCATAATATACAATCATTCCAAAAAAGTGATTTAGAGGTTTTAATTTCTTCTGTTTTGCCCTCAAGCAAATGCAAGGGTGTCAAACTCACTTATGAAAGGGGGCCAAAATTCAAAACTTATTCCAAATCGAAAGTTATTTTCAGTCAAAAATTTAACTCTTTTCAAATACTTGACATATTTTCTTAGTTATGTGTGTCTCAAGAATTTCATCCATCTTATTTTGACCAATTGTTGAGATGCTCTTTCCACATTAAAATCAAAGATTTACTAAAATGTTCAAACTGATTTTTTTCCTGCTTCAAAGTTGACCAACTGTCATGAGAAGTCTGGACTAAATAATATTATTATTAATAATAATAACCTTTATTTAACCAGGTCTATCCCATTATGATCAAAAGATCTATTTTACAAGAGAGACCTGGCCAAGACTGACAGCATACAGAGAGAGAGGGGGAGAAACAGTCAGTAAAAATAAATAAATAAATAAATAAATAAATAAATAAATAAATAAATAAATAAAAAAGTTACAACACAGTCACAATAAACATAGACTTAAAGAAAGTATACTCAGCTGTGAAGTCAAATGAAAATCAGTAAAAACATTTTATTTTTAAAATATCATCTTGTGGGCCAAACAAGATGTTAACAAAGCCCATATTTGGCCCTTGTGCCTTGACTTTGACACTTCAGACCATTTGAAGGTCTCTCCTAATTTGTATTTGGGCTATTGTTAAAATTAGAAACATCTTATCTAAAAATGATGCTGAAAAACAGGTTAATGCAGTTGTCACATCTCGACAGGACTATTGCAATGGTTTGTTATCTGGGTGTCCAAATACTTCTTTGAAAAGTCTTCAATTGATCCAAAATGCTGCTGCCAGAGTCTTAACTGGAGTTAGTAGGAGAGATCATATATCTCCAGTCTTAGCTTCTCTCCAGTGGCTCCCTGTCAAATTCAAAATTAAATTCAAAATTTTACTTATAACCTACAAAGCTCTCAACAACCTAACTCCATCTTATATTCAAGGTCTTATTGTTCCATATTTTCCTAACAGAGTACTTCTCTCTCAGACTACAGGCTTACTCGCGGTTTCTACGGTAGTTTCCAAAAGCAGAATGGGAGGAAGATCTTTCAGTTATCAGGCTCCTCTCTTGTGGAACCAACTTCCGCTTTCTGTCCATAAGACAGAGATTGTCCAGCTTTAAGACTGGGATTAAGACTTTCATTATTGATAAATCCTATAGTTAGGGTTGGCTTGTTATGCTGCCATGAGCTTAGACTACTGGAGGACAAACTGACCTAATTTCTTAAAATGAATTGTTAAAATTGAATAGTTTTCATTTGATACGATTTCTATTTTAACGTGATTCTCAACCTGCCATTATGTATCTGTTCCTCCTTCCTGTTCCTCTCAAACCCAGCCGGTCAAAGCAGATGGCTGCTTGTCCTGAGCCTTGATCTGCTAAAGGTTTCTTCCTCATGAGGGAATTTTTCCTTTCCACTGTCGCCTTCATGCTTGCTCAAGATGAGAGTCTGCGATGGAGTTCAACTCAAAGCAGTCTGCTCCTCAGTTAAATAATGATAACTTGTTTTTTTATGTACTTTGTACAATATACAAAGTACAAATGTTTCTGTTCAGTGCCCTGAGATGACTTCTGTTGTGACTTGGTGCTATATAAATAAACTGAATTGAACAGAATTGAAAATGTGTGCTTTATTATTACTCAACTTTTGACTGGTAATTTTTTTTAAAGGAGTTAACAAAATATTTGTTTAGCTATTGACCTGTGAATCATTCAGCTATAATAAATGATTAAAATGTTTTTAAACTCATGAGATGACACAGTGTTTCTCATTAAAAGACAACTTGTTTAAAAAAGGCTATTTTAAACAGTATCTTTAGGCACTGTGCTACCAGCAGCCAGTCACAAAAGAGCAATTTAAATATTTTTGCTGACTATAAAATACCAAAGGTGAAACAGTTTTGCACATAAAACAGCATTTGGCACTAACAAGGTGACTGGCACACAGCAGATGATCAACTGAGCAAGGTTGCATCTCCCATGTCTTGTATCATATCCTTTTTTTGTTTTTTACCTGTTTCTTGACGACATGACTTTCAGATGCTGTTCACCAGCTGCAGATGCCTATTTAGGTCACTGTACAATGTGCTGTCAAGGCCAGCTCCAAGGACTGGACAGAAAATGAAAAAGAAAGAAAAAAAAGGCAGCCAAAAAACCCTCCAAAGAAAAACTTTGAAAGACCTTTAGAAAGCCTAAATAACTATTGATCAAGACCAATATTACAAGAAAGTCTGGCTGTTTGGAGGCAAAATGTTAAGCACCACACACATCCTCCGTCTTTTCTTGTGAGCAATTGTCTACATTTCTGTGAACAATGTTCATTGTTTTATTTCTTCTTCTAGGTAAGGTTAGCACTTTCAGTAGATGTGTTGTACTGTAGCTTATGAGTACAAATCACTTTTGGTGGTATTGAATTCTGTGTCTGTGTTGTATAGAGAACAGGAGCACAAATCATCCCCTCATGGCCTATTGTTTTGGAAGGGAATGCTTCTTGCGCTCCTCCCTACAAAGTGTGCGTATGTGGGGAGCAGTCTGGGTAATATTTAAGTAATGACTCTGTCCTCAAGAGCTGACTTCCCTCCTCTCACATACTGCCAGACCTGAGCTTGCTCTGCTCTGCAGTGAACGGAGCTAAAGTGTGACTGTGTGGAACAGAAAGTGGAAGGACGGGGATCTGCACAGCACTGGGGGAAAGGGACAAAGGGAGAAAATAACTGGAGAGCCTATAAAGGAGCCATGTGAGCGAAGGGAGAGATGGATGCAGGCTATTGTGTGGGAGGCCAACAAGTCCTGCAGTCTGAGAAAATGCCATATGCTACCTTGAGGTGGGCAAAGTCTAGCAAAGCGGCGAAGGAGAGGCGGAGTTGTCAGGAGTGGCTGGTTTCCATCAGCGCTATGTGTCTCGCCTTCACATTTTTCATCAAGGTTCTCGCTTATTCCCCCGTCTCTCACTTAAAGACAGAGGCTATGATACTATCAGAGGGGAAACAAGAGAAGGAGCTGAAAGAGGCAGAGGAAACGGGGGACAGAGATAGAAAGAATGAGTGAAAAGGCATAATTAGATAATGAGGTCTACTGTTTGTCAAGAGGGAGAATCAGAAGAGGAAGAAGGAAATCTGTAAGGGGGAGAAGAGAAAAGTTGAAGGAAATTAGTATGAAGACATGAAAAGGGGGGTAGAAGTTAGGAGGAGTGGATAGATATGAAAGATGCAGCAGGTCTGATTATTGTTTTGGTCCCACAAATGTGGACTGAAGCCCCTGGTGCTCCCAGGCAAATGTAGCATTAGTCACTTTAATAATTAATAACCCTGGGAGCATGTTGTTGAAGCTATGCGTTGACCTATTTCTCTATCATTTTTCACAACAGTAACATGACCAGAGAGACCCCTTCTCCTTCTGTACCTTCCTTTTGCAAGGTGGGGGTGGGAGGCCTGAATTCTCTGGGTCAAGCATGGTCATTTATTAGCCACATTTCTCAGGAGGAATAAAAGTCATCTCGCTGCTCTTCTCAAAGGCTGGAAACCATGCAGGGAGACAGAATAGTGGCCACAGCCGTGGCCCAATGGGCCTTGCTGACTGTCTGTCCTGGTGAAATATGAAGCCCATATGTGGGACGGCCATCTGAAAGAGGGACCCAGCAGAGCTCCTTCAGGCTTTGATGCTCATCACCACAAAAGCAGATGGCGGTGTGCTGGTTTTAAAACTTTTTTAGGGGCAACAACCCCCCTCTCCTCTTTTATCCAATCCTATCCGGCCTATTAGCCCCCTGTCTGTCATGATCTAGCAGGCTGTGCTCAGGCCCCAGGGGGCTTCCAGAGCTATGGAATGAAGTCAAGCTTCCCCATTGACACAGGTCTTTGGGCAGCTTTGAATGGGAGTCAACAGAGTGAAAAGGCATGTTTTAGAAGACAAAATGGACTAAGGTGTGGGGTGAATCAATACCGCAGCGTTGTTTGGACTTGAAATGCTTTGCTCTCAGTGCAGCTCAAACAAAGCAGTGCTGACTGCAGGTGGCCATGAATTTTTCTGTACATTTGGTAAAAAAAGCAACAAAAGGCTGCTAATGGAAAAGAAGCGTCTGTGCATTCGTCTGAAAAGATTGTGATCAAAGCCAAGAGATAACCAGCTGTGTGTGCAGCAGCAGCCATTGCTGCCTAAAACAGCCAGGATTTGTCACTAAGATGCAATCTCAACCTGTGAGAGTCTCACACACAAGCGGTTTTCAAACCAGCGAGCCAATCAAGGAGTTCAAGTCAGGCGCGTTGTAAATAGGCGATCCTGCATTTCCTCCTGCTTTTAGCCTCAGCCTCTCCGTGGCACAAGCCAATTAGCTGTTTGAGTCAGAGCGGAGGATGAACACACTAATTGATTACATGGCGATAATCAATTCAATTATCAATTTAGGCGCAAAAAGTTTAGCAGAAATGCAAAGCTGCAGAGAGAGAGCTTCCGCACTGGCAGAAGAGTCACTGTGAACATTGAGATGTAGGAAGTGAAAGAGAAAAAAGACCAGTGGAAGAGCATCATTACAACAAAGCAGGTATAGTGCATGTTGTTTACGTGCAGTCTTTATACCTCCTCATCCCCGTTTCTTTCACCTCAACACAAACATGGCTCAAGGGAGAGAATAAGAAAACATGATAGAGTGAAAGAAAACACTTGCATAAAACAATGCAGTATATGCCTATGCACAGTGTGGCAGGTAAACACATTTACATGAAGTACATTCACAAAAAAAAAAATTAAAAAAAGTATTCTTAAAGCAAAAAGAAAGTCACATTTTTTTTCTTGCACAGATAGTCCAAACCACTGATTTGAAGCACTTGAGTCACATGAAAACAAACCCTTTTCCCCCTCGACAACGGTGTGATTTTGCTTTGTTTACTCGAGAGCCACTCTGTTCGATCAGGCTGTGGATGAGCTAATGAAGTCTCAACGTGCCGCCTGTCTGTGAGGTAATTTCCCAAGATGCCTCAGTGTCTCACTCCTTGTGGTTTGGTCGGTAAAGACAGAAGATCAGCACCGAGTCGCAAAAACGTAATGGACGGTTAACCTGCCTACTTCACTAAATTACACACAAGACACTCTGTGGACTTTGGTCTCCGCCAGAACCTTTAAAATGAACATCTTACTGAACTCCAATCATCAGGGGTTAATGGCAAGAGCATTCAAAACTCACACCTAATGTTGATGTAAACCAAATAAGTGCCTACAGATAACTTGTTTGCAGATGAAATAATAAATCCAAACACCTACAAAAGATACATCTGTTAAAGTGATGGTTCAAACTTTTTAAAGTAGGGTTTTGTGCAAAGGTTATGAACAATTAATACCTTGTATAAATAAAGTTGTTTTACGATGACAGCAATAAATGTTGGTCATCCCGACTCCAAGACTTTATTTGATTAAACTGTTGATCAATGTGGACTGAATGTGGGCAAAGATATATTATTTTTGAACAAGGAAAAAGTTGTTTTTAAGATTGTGTGAAAACAGTTATATGTTGATGATTGGAAGATGATTCAATAATCAAGCTTGAGAGCATCACAAACAGACTTACACTTGATTTTTCTTACTTGCAGTCTGTGTCGTTATTATCAAAATTAAAAATAATGATGTACTGTACAAAAAGCAATAAAAACATTGCTTTTCTTACAGCTGTTGATTGAACAAAGAAGAAAGTAAAAACGTGGGCATTTAGGCATTTGAAATTTTAATGGTTTTATTGTTATGTATCAGATTTGATGCTCAGACCAAGGCACATGCTTAGCACATCACCCAGGGCACACAGTAGCCTTTGCTTTCTACTGCTGACTGAAATATGCTGGCTGACAGAGAAAACCACAGTTTTTGTCATTTACAGACCCCCGCCAGGCACAGATGACTATTCGCACAGTGACACATAAGCTACACCCTTTTTTCATTACCAAGGAATTGTCCAGCGCTGCTCTGACTGCACAATAACGACAAGGTGATATTTAGAAAATGCGGGGACTGAAATGGTTACATTCGCTGTAATTTTCAAAATTGTTTAAATTGTTTGAGCCAGGAAATGTTCTTTGGGAACCTTTCTGTCAACTTGACAGGGGTTTCTCCTCACCCAGCATGAACTTTAAGGCATGTTTTGCATCTGTAAGTAGGGGGGGTATATGCAGCAGGAGGTTGCCTGGGTGTAAAAACACGGCAAGTGGTCCTCCCAGATGGTCTCATCCTGCTCCTGGCAGGAGGTCTTCAGCCTTTATATACAGCAGACATTAAGTCTTAAGGCTGCTACGCACTTCTGGAGACATAACGCATCTGTTCTTGCTCTGGTGATTGCGGTGCGTTATTTTCACATACTCAAAGAGAAACTACAGCTCAGACTTCTGGTAAGCCATCCCACTGCAAAACTCGTCACTCCCAACAACACAGCGACAGCACAGTTGGCAGAGTAGGTTGTTTATTTTCAGTTGAAGATGGAGGAGTTGGAAGAGACTGAAGAGGAGGAAGATCTAGAATTTCTGTTGTTGGAGATGCACTAATTTGCAAATGTATCACCAAGAGACCACCGGGAACGTGTCCCTTTGCTACCCAGCCAACATGAACTCGCACAAAAACTGTACAGTCTCGAGCAGAAAAACCAGTATGTGCTTGTGCTGCTCACATGTTGAAGTATAGCACAAACAGCACCCTGCTGTTGTCCATATACTTGCACAAGCACATGTCAGTTTCGCTTCAAATCAGTATGGGTTTGAGTTTATGTGGAAAGGTATTAAATAATCATTATCTTACCTGTTGTAGATGGCTCTTTGAATAACTTCAGTTTGGAGAAAGAGTTTATTTTTGACTGGACTTACCGTATTTTCCGGTGTATAAGTCGCACCTTTTTTTTTTGAAATTTGCATGCCTTGCGACTTATAGAGCGAAGCGACATATTTATGGATTTTTTTCCCATATTTTTAGACCCTCCGGGTACTCCGGTTTCCTCCCACAGACCAAACAACATGCATGTTAGGTTGATTGGTAACTCTAAATTGTCCCTAGGTGTGAGTGAGAGAGTGAATGGTTGTTTGTCTCG
>JARVGS010001283.1:21471385-21482052 GCA_031762315.1 Hypsolebias antenori
CGGCCGCCATGTGCTTTCAGTTTCGGTTTAAGTCTAAAAATTCGCGTTTACGGCCGCCACGTGCGAGCAGTTTCGGTTTAAGTCTAAATCGGTATCCGGCCAGGCCGTTATAACGGAACTCGGACGTAAACCGAGGACGACCTGTACTAGACAAGACACATTAAAATAATGGTACATAAATCAACACTGTTTACTGAGAAGCCTGGTCACTTCAGGGATGAATGGGTTTTGCATCTGTTCATCCTACATCTGGGCAGCAGATACTTGCGTCCAGATGGACACAACCTGAACTCACCATGGAGTTGGTGATCAGGATCTGCCAGATGTCAGGTGCATCTGCTGTACAGCCCACACCATCTTCTGCTCATCCTCTGGATCTGTGATGCCAAACTTTTCCAAGTGGTCATTCTCCATGGTCAGCAGGTTGTTTCACGCAACGTCGTTTTCAGACAGGTTGTTCGTCAGGTAGCCCAGATCAAGGCAATGCACGAAAAGCTCAAGTTCGTCTAGCTTGTTTGCACTTTCCTTGAAAGATGGAGATTCAGAGTTGGTCTCAAATAATTTAAGCATGCTCTCTTCCATAGAAGCGAAGACCTGGACAGCAGAAAGGTGGGATGAAGAAGCCAACATACGAGCTATCTGTGAGTGCCTGGACATCTCAGTCAAATCAGTGAAGCTTTTGCTGCTTTTTGTTCTAATCGCTGTCTCCGCTCCCAGCTGAAGGAGCTTCAACACCGCCTTTTCTCCCTGGTCTGAACTACTATAGACAAAGCTGTGTATCCCAGCTTGTTATGGATGTTGATTTTGGCACCATGGGACACCAGCAGGTCAGGTCTGATACTTTCCAACCCACAGTAATTTCTATTTATGTTCCGTTCACAACTCAAGCTGAATATCTCTTGTGCATATTTGTTCTGACTCATTGTAAGAGTGTGAGTTTAGGGATGTTCTTGGTTGTCCTCGAGTTACGAACGGGTTCTGGACCTAAGGACAGTTCGTAGGTTGATCCATTCGTAGCTCGAAACCGAAAGTAAAAGGGGTCGTACGTCCCGTTTTTTGGCCGGAACGGCATTTTAAACGCCTTATTTACAACCTACAACACCGCCAGCATACATTGTGTACCTCTAAAATGTATTTTAAAGCAGTTAGCTTGCTAACAAACAAAAAAACCCTCAGAAAATAATGAAAAATAGTGCCGTGTGCAGCCGGATGATGTCATATGGTACGTTCAGGTGCCGTTCGTAAATCCGATACGCCGTAGGTCGAGACTGCCGTAACTCGAGAACCACCTGTATTTTTATTTTATGTTTTTCTGTCTGCTGTGCTTGATAGTTTCATTGCACAGCACTTTGGTTGGCCTTGTTGCTGTTTTAAATGCTCTATAAATAAATTGGTACGGTATGATAGATCTGTGCTTTTGACAGCAAATGTGGACAAGTTGGTATTTTTGGACAAAAACGCAAAACTTGATTAGTTAGATTGTAAACAATCTGTTGCTCTTTATCATTCTGGTTCTGACTGTTATTGTATTCATTACGATTTTTATTATTGTTAGTATAGTTTATTTATTGTAAAGAGTGCCGTTTATTTAAAATATCGTCCAACTTGGTTGCTTTTATTTATTTTTATACAACTGTATTGTTTACTTGGCATATTTTCAAAACAAACATTTTGTAAGTATTTATTTTGTCTTTTTTTTGGGGGGTACCCAAAATTAACCGAACCGAGCCCTCCTTGAAACTGAACCGAACCGAAATGTGATTTTAGCGTACCATTACACCCCTAATAACCACCACTCAGAAATGTAGAGAACTGTGGATGCTCACCGTGTTCTATTGATGTTTTTTTTTTTTTTTTTTGCCACTCACACATGCATGAATCCTTCCATGCATGTGGTCAGTCACTAATTCCTCAACATAGTTTCTGCCTCCTCTGTGGGTTGAAGCTGGTGCACAGCATCAGCATTGTCGGAGGGCCTTACTTGAGGGGGAGAGAGTGAAAGTCACCATGAGAACGAGGGAGACGGATTTTAAGAAAGAAATGGACAAAGAGGCGTTAGATTTGCTGCCAACTTGTCAAACAGCTCTCTCGTCTGTTCTGTATCCCATTAACCGTGAGCTGGACTGAAACAAATCAAGTGATGTTAGTCATTGGAGGACTGGATGAGTAACCTGTGCCGTGAATAACCCTTGTTAACAGACAGACACGACAAGAGTCCAGATTCAGGACAATGAGTTTTCTGCTGTAATTCTCAGCAGTGTCTTTCACAATAGTGCTTCAAATCTCCAGAAAACCATTTTTCAGAGCGGACGGCGTGCGTCGGTGTGTGTTAGAGTCAGGGCAAATAGGGGTGATTCTTTTATCCTTTGACCCAGATTCTAGGCGGAACAGAACAGGAGGACGTGAAAGACTCGGACCTCCCAGAGGAACCGGGGTCATGTGCAACCTGAACAGAGGAGCACACCGGCGCAGCTAGCCGAGCAGAAAACACCATTAAGCACACACTTTCATGCAGGAGCGCTTTGTTGGAATGTTTACAGTGAAATGTGCACGACTTCAGAAACAGTTGAATTATTAAAATTAACAACAGCATATCTCACGTGGATTCTCAGCTCTGAACATGACTTCTAATGAGAGAACATGTGAGCATGTATGTGATTATTTCAAGCCGAGGAGTTAATTACTGCAGAAAAGCAAACAGTTTAAATGTTTACGTTTGCAAGCTATTTGGACTCCGACGCTTTTAAATATTGGTTGTTGCAGAGATTAATATAAACAGGAAAATAATAAAAGAAGAAGAAGAAGAAAAAGAAACCCTCACTTGATGGTTAAATAAATCTATCAGGACAGAAGAGGGGTCTGTTCCAAGGGTCAGTAATTTGATTGCTATCGTTGTAAATTTATCAGTTGCCAAACGGTGAAGGCGATAATAATTTTGTCTTTGTAAGCATGTGCGCTTGTCTGTCTGTTAGCAAAATATCTCATGAACAACTGAATAACCTTTTATGAAAATTACAACATCTATGACTGATTAACGTTTGAAATCAAGGTGTTGAAATGAACTAGCCATGAACTGTACGTTGAAAGTTTCTTTGCTAAATATTTTCTGTTGTGACGACAGCAACCATGTTCCACTACTATCAAACAAAATTCAGTCAGTTCCTCAGAACTGTTTTTATTTCTTTGTTGAAACATTTCATCCTTCATCCACCAGACTTCATCAGTCCAAGTAGCCACAACAAACAGTCCCATAAGTAGCACACTCACATAGTGGACCAACCAGTTCGATGGTGATAAGATGGATTCTGGTGTCTACCATCTCCCCCATTGACTCCTCTGAGGCAGTCATTGTCAAAGTGGTTCAAAACATCAAAGTTCATGCTCAATAATCCAGGTAGAAAGATCCAACAAAGTTCAGTCTGTTGGAGTTCAGCATTTTCTCCACAGCTACAAATCTCATGGTGACTTCAACCACCCGCACCTGAGGACCATCACCAGTAACGAGAGGCTGGAGGCTGCAGAACTCCTACTCTGTTGCGTTACACACCTTGGGTATGCTTCTGGCTGACTACCTGTGTCCTAAATTATTGAATGAACTAATATTTGAGTTCTCACGTGCTGCAGTTTCAACTCCTGTTGTTCTCCTGCCTCCGGGCGACCTCTGACCTCCTTGTGACTCCTTCAGCTGTCTCTTCACCATCCAACCACTGCCCAATGACTGATTATTCTGTGTCTCTAGTGTTCTGGAACCTTTGGATATTGGCTCGTGCTCTCATCTTCAATTCCTACCGTAAGAGTTGAAGATTATTATTATACTCATCTCTCTGAGTTATCATTTTGTTGCTGCCTCTTACCCAGAACTCCCTTGACAAGGAGTTTTTTTTTTTTTTTTGTTGTTGTTTTTTTTTTGTTTGTTTGTTTGTTTTTGGCGGGGTTTTTTTATTTTTTATTTTTTATCTCAATGGGTTTTTATCCTGGTAAAATAAAGGTTAAATAAAAATAAATAAAAATCAAAACCATACTCACCTCTCCCCTTGTTCTCCAGGGTTCTGGATTCCTCCAGTGACTGAACCTTATTATTCGCTGTACATGATAAACACTGTTCCTTTTTCTACTATGAGGCTTGAGTTGTTCCTCTCTGTCCATTCTCTCTGGGTATTCATTTAAAACCTAACACAGTCAGGTCATCTGGACCTGACTTAACCATCTTATCACCATCAAACAGGTTAGTCCACTATGAGTGTGCTGCCTAGGGTACTGAGTTTGTTGTGGCTCCTCGGACTGATGAAGTCCTTTGAATGAAGGACGAAACGCTTCTACAAAATAAATAAATAAATAAATAAAATAAGAAACTGTCCAGAGGAACTGACTTAACTTTGTTGGATTTTTTTTACCTGGATCATTGCGCATGAACTTTGATGTTTTGAACATATTCCACTTTACTGAAATATTATTTACAAATAAGCAGTAAAAATACAATGCGTGCTGAATGTCTGTTTGAAACCAAATACTTATTTACTGGTACATTATTGTAAAAGTATTACATAAAATAAACAGTTGATGGTGCATCAGCTTCATGAAACGGAGTCCCATTTTGTGGAGGGACATTTAGGGAAAACGCCTCATGACAGAATTCAGAACTATGGCGGTGCTGTAATACGTTTCAGCCTCAGATAGCACATCTGTGGTTTCCTAGAATGGGATAAAGCTTTTCTCTGGCAGCTGGCTTGCTTTTATAACAAGTTTATACTTACACACACTAATTAACTGCGAACAAGTCTAGTTACGATCACAGAACAGAGAACAACCGCTTTCCTTTTTCCCTCCTCTACAGATACAACTGAAACTTGTAATAGCCTCCAGTGAGGTTTGTGTGGGTGAACTGATCTTATGAAAGGACCAACTTGCTATTGTATCAAAGGCACTTTTTCTATTGCTTCCAAGAAAGAGACAGAAGAACTGATAAAAGAAACAGTAGTTTACAATGATATAGGACTAAACATCAAATATAGTCAGTAAGAGTGTGTTTTGCTAAAAGATCGATGGTAAATATACAAGTAAAAGAAAAATACAATATTTTATTTGACTTTATCAAAATTGATGGGCTTAACAAATGGAGCTTCAAAACCAATTAGTGTAAGACTGAGGATAAACTTTCTGACAGAAACCATAAAATGCAACAGAGACACAAAACTGGGCTTCTGCCAGTATAAAATATGGTTTCTAACCAACAACCAGATGGCTCCTCATTTCTGACCACAACACTTCTATTCCTCGCTCAATTTTTGTCTCTCCAACAGTCTCCCACCTCCCCCTCAGGACGACTAATAGCTAAGTGCTGTCATTTCAGCAACTCAACTTTGTGCCACAACCGATTGTGCTGTCACAAAAAAAATAGTTCTTTCTCTGGAAATGAGTGACAGTCTTTGGCCAGGCTACTACAACCACTCTTTATGACCAGTGAAATCCCTTAAGGTGCACTTCTTGTTAGAGGTGACAAGTCAGCTTGGAAAAGAAAGCCATTACCAGAAAAGAAAGGTATCCGACAGCCTCCTGCCGGTATAGATTGAAACCAAATACAATGGCTCCGAGCAAAGCAGTTACTCTGGGAAATCTAATAGTGTCATTTTCTTTGCTTTGATGATAATTCCAGTGAAGTTTTCTTTACTTTCTGTATGAAATGACTTTGATTTTTTTGTCCCTCCTCTTTAAAATGTCATATTTCCTGTCAAATTTCAAAAAACTGTCAAAAACAAAAAACAAACAAAAAAAAAATGCCTGTATCTGAAGATATCAATGCAATACATTATTTTAATTTCCTAAATTAATATGCAAAAAGCCTCCTTTCCTACTTAATGATTTCATCCCTTCTTTCCTCCTCCTTTCATTTTGCACAGTGGAGCCTGGGAGTTTCACCACATGGTTCAGGCCTGAGCTACCCTCCACACAACGACAAGTGAGAATGAGGAAACTTGTGGGTGTGCAGAGGAATAAAAGTTCCTTTCTTCTCTTCCCATGGCCTCTTTCTTTGAGGCAGAACAGAGGGTTGCCACGGCGATGAGCTTGGTTTGTCTCACGCGGTACGGTCTGGGAAGAGCAGCAGCTTGCGTTGACATTTACTCAGACTGAAGGAAACAGAGACAATACAGCAGGGAGACACACAGACACAGTTGGAGTGAAATGTCTGAAAATGGCAGCCACATAAAGAGGATGGAAGGAACAATGACACCTGGAAAATCAGAGGGTGGACACACACATGGAGAACTGGTTTTTGCTGCATATGTGTAAACCTTTTGTCTTCTTCTCAGTCTCCATTCCACTCCAACTTCCTTGTTCTCATTTCTGTCTTGCCAGTGAGTTTGAAAGCAAACACGTCTTTCCATCCTGATCCCATTCCCAGCTCAGCTCGTGCACACAGCCCAGCCAAAGACACAAAGACAAGGAGTTAAGACCTCCAAAATGCTCACACACACACAAAGATGCAAAACCATCCCGCTGAGAAGAAAAGTAGCAAGTTGCCAACAGGTTCAGGTGCCAAAACTGGAACACTTGGTCAAAGTTTGTGAACAGTTTTTGTTTTACAGTTCAGAAATGAGAAAGTTGACCTATCCAAATATCTTTAATATTATTTCTTGTTGCTTATTGGGAATGTGAAAATATTTACTGGAATCCTTGTGCATCCACCATTGTGTGGCATTCAGAATTTTGTTGTGTCACAACTTACTGAAACTGTCTGTAACAATCAAAAACCTATTTAAAAAAGTGTTTTTTTTTTCCTGTCAGAGAATGTTCTGATATTCTGTCTGATTGTGGGGAGTCAACTGGCAGCTATTTCAACAGAAAAAAAAAAAAAGGAAACAGGTAAAATGTATATGATGTGGGAAAATAAATACTGTCTCACCATCGGGTAGCATACAATCCACTGGAAAACAATATAGATGAATGGAATGTGATGTAGAGTGGCATGGTGGCTAAGTTGGTAGAGCTGCCACCTCTCAGAGAGAAGGTTGCCGGATGGAATCCCGGTTGGTGGACCATTCTGGGTGGAGTTTGCATGTTCTTCCATGCATGCGTAGGTTTTCTCCAGGAACTCCTGTTTCCTTCCACAGACCAAAAACATGCATGTTAGGCTGATTGGTAACCAAAATGTCCCTAGATGTGAGTGAGAGTGAATGGTTGTTTGTCTCTATGTGTCTCTGTGATGGACTGGAGACCTGTCCAGGGTGTCCCCTGCCTCTCACACAGTTACTGCTGGACATGGGCACCAATGACTCTCGTGACCCTAAAAGGAAGAAGCAGGTAAAGATGATAGATGGATGGATGGATGGATGGATGGATGGATGGATGGATGGATGGATGGATGGAAATTGATGTAAATGTAAGTCGTGTAAGATATGGCCTTTCTGTGATAAAATAAATGGTTTGTTTGGTTACTTTATATGTACATGTGACAGAGCAAACCTTAGGAGGACCTTGCTAACAACTACTGAAACGTGCACAGTCTCTGCTTGTCATTTGTAAATGAATTATATTTCCCTAAATCAGAAACTCCAGTGGAATTCTTCACTTTTAGCCTTTGTTGATTCAGCGCAATCTAATTAAAGGCAACTTCTTTGGGAATAGCTCAAGTTGACAGTATGAATACAGAGGCATAAAAAGAGCTCTCAACGTACCAACAAAACTTTCCTGCCTTCCTTTGGTGATTAGCATTTCCTCAAACTCTTGCTAGTTGTGCACTCAGTAGAGTTGAGTTTTATTCATTGTTGTTTTAAGACGATGAAGACAAAGTATTGATTGGTCATTTCTGTCATATCTGTGGGGATTCAGTTTTTGTTTTTGTGTTTTGCCCTTCAATTTTTTCCGCCTTTATATTTCAGGCAAGCTGAGAGAGTAGGTCCCACACAGGTGGTACCTGTCAGAGCTGATTGCCACCAGGGTATCTGTGCAGACCTGATCCAACTCTTGGCAGTAGTCCATTTGCTCTCACGGTGACATTCTCAGATTGAGTTTTGCTAAACCTTCTTGTAAGTTTGATTGGTTTAGTTTACAAGAAAAAAAAAAAAACTTACCTTTGCTGACACTCCAGGTGAATCCGTGGTTCTGTTGGTTCTTTGGTCCATGATGGGTCGTTTCCTGGTAATGTTCCTGTGTTCTGATCAACGTCATCTCAGTTGGAACCTCCACTTCTAGAAAGTATTCAAGGTTGGATATTCAGCTTTGTCCTCTGCTTGTGCCTCCTCCTCCAAAACTGAGACAAGGATAAAGTCAAGATTTTGTTTGTTACCCCTTCCCTGTAAATATGACTAATCTATTTATTAATTTATTTTCCCTTACTGCAGTAGGTCTGTGTGTTCCTGTTTGGTTCTCTGGCTGCTCGAGTTCCTGTGAAGCTCATAAACACAACATTATGACAGTATCGCAGGAAAATATTAAAGAATGAATAAACTGCTAATGGCTCAAACCAATAATGCTACCATAAAATGACAAACATACATTTTCTTAATACAGGTAGTCCTCGACTTACGACGGAGATCCGTTCTCACGCGGCGTCGTAAACCGCATTTGACGTAAGTCGGAACGTACGTAAATAAATGTGACATACCTATTTTACCAAGCGCGTAAACCAATCTTCGACGCAAGTCCATGGTGATGGCCTTCCTTTTCCTCGATGCACTGCCATCAGAAGAGTCCTCCTTGCATTTTGGGAGCGGTAATGAAGGGCTAACGAAGGGCTAAATGGCCTACTGGGATGCTAGTGACGCTGTCCTCCTCCGTCCTCCTCCGTCCTCCTCCGTCTTCCTCCGTCTTCCTCCGTCCACCTCCGTCCACCTCCGCTGCTGCACCGCGTACTGTATTCTTCCGCCGCTGCACTACCGTGCTGCTGTGTTACGACGTTTAACGTTGTAAAACTGCCATAAAATAGACGTAAAAACCAACGTAAAACTGACGTAACCACGTAACTTGAATAAGGGAGATGCGTTGTAACGTCGAAACGTCGTAAGACGAGACCGTCATAACCCGAGACCATCATAACCCGAGGACTATCTGTACTCTGGTTTCCTCCCACTGACCAAGAACATGCATGTTAGGCTGATTGGTGACAATAAATTGTCCCTAGGTGTGAGTGCGAGAGCGAACAGTTGTTTGTCTCATTTGTTTCTTTGTGTCTTTGTGATGGACTGGAGACTTGTCGAGGGTGTCCCCCCCCTCTCACACAGTGACTGCTGGATATGAGCTCCAGTGATCCCCACAACCCGAAAAGGAAGAAGCAGGTAAAGATGATGGATGGATGGATGGATTTGAAATGATATCCAATGGGTTTTGATCATCATTTTCTTTTTGCAAATTTGAAAATAAGCTAGTCTTTTTTGTTTGTTTGTTTAAACCATCTGGAAATTGCAGTTACACTTGTGCACAAACCTTGCTGCAGGATGAATGAAGAAATGGCACAGCTTAAAAACAGTTTCCAGAGACTAAAACTGTTACTGAGAGTAAAACTCTGGCATTTTCCCTGATTGTTGCTTCAATTCATTTTGAACAACCAGCAATCAGTGGCTTCATTGGTGTCCATCAATCTCTGAGATTAATAGTAACTGATTATAATATCTCATTGGGCTGTGACTGCTGTAGACCTGTTGGTGGACAGCATTCACAGAATGCCTCAAAAGGTCTCGTGGTATCCATAGCAGTTCTTAATTTCCTTGCATTAGTGGCAGAGGCTCCCAGTCTTCTTGCTTGAAATTTGAACATTCATCCCACCATTAGCTTTACCCATTTCTTCCTTTCCAGGTCACAGGGGTCACTGTTAGGCTGCCTTCAGGCCCAGGCCTCCCTTGCAAAAGAGATCTGTGATCTCAATGGGGTTTGCCTGGTAAAAAAAAAAAAAGTTAATACATATTGGTGCCCATGTCCACAGTTCACTGTGTGAGATTCAGGTGACCGGAGAGCGGCTTCAGACATTATCAGCCCATTCCATGGCCATTATTAATTGTTATCATCCCCATATGTAGCAGTCAGACTACTCCAACCAGTAGGTTTACAGGTATGTTATTATTTAGGCAGAATAGACAGCGTTGCACAGGACTAAACCAGGAAGTGTTTTGTTTGGTTGTTTATCAGCTCATGTAACCCTTTTCCTAAACCTAACTTTACACCTGACCCAGAGGATCAACCCTAAAAACACCCTTACCCTTGTGCCTAAACCTAACCGACACTAAACTTAACCCCTAGAACTTTTACTCTGAACCTAAGCATGTGAGTCAATTATGAGCGCTAACAACGCTAACAAAGTAGCCTATTATCTTCACTAACATCACTAACAATGTACCTTTAAACCCTCTAGGAGGTACAGGAGGGACAGTCTGAACACATATAGGGATGAAAACAACTAATAATGGCCATTTAATGGCTGATAACATTTGAAATGGGTGCACTGGACAGGTGACGAGTCCATTACAGGGACACAGAGACAAACGAGACAAACAACCATTCACTTTCTTTTTAGTGACAATTTAGAGTTACCAATCTAACATGCATGTTTTTGGTCTGTGGGGGAAAACTTGGATATCCAAAGAACCATGCATGCACAGAGAGAACATACAAACTCCACCTAGAACGGTCCCCGGGATTCAACTCGCAACCGTCATGCTGAAATGCTACAGCTCTAT
>JARVGS010001283.1:21562866-21577552 GCA_031762315.1 Hypsolebias antenori
AGACAGGCAACCCCCCCCCCCCACACACACACACACACATAGCTCAAACTTCAAATAGAAATGTACATAAACGTAGCCTCATGTGCACCCAGTGGCATGAAATTATATTCCTTTTTGAGAAATGCGGATTAAAATGTAAGAGGCCAAATGTGCTTTGACCTCGTTACTGGCGAGATGGAAAATTACACATTTTACACCAAGCAAGGTAAAAAGGAAAAAAAAAAAAAAAAGCACATTAAATTGTTGAATTTATTTAAAGAGCCTTTCACAGCTTCAAGTAATACTTTAGATCTGATGAAGTGAAGTTTCTGTTGGGATGTACTGCATATATCTTGTAAATAATATTTTAGATAGCTTTTTGAATTACTTGAGTTTGTAGAAATAAAGCTCAGTACATCTAACTTGTTACCTATGTGTGTATACAGTGCCACATCAGACACAGCAAGGGTCAAAGGTCATTCTGAGACAAGATTGCATGCTTTTCCCAGAACTATTTAAAAAAAGTCAAGAATGCCTCCCTATAGACTAAACAATTGTAATCTTTAAAAACAGGCCAATTTGGTCCAGAAAAGAAGGAGTTAGTTGAGGTGGTTCAGCCATTTGATTATGAAGTCTGTTGGACGCCACTTTTTAGAGGTTTTCTGGACACATCCCACTGTTGAGACCCCAGGGCAGACCCAAAACTCACTGGAGGAATTGTGCATATTTTCTGACCTGGGAATGTCTCGGCAGAGGAGCTGGAGAGTGTGGCTGGGCACAAGGATGTCTGGGTTTCTCTCCTCGGCCTGTTGCCTCCACACTGATGTAGAAGAAGACAAAGAAAAAGGCCATCAGTGTCCAAATATTGATTCAAAGACACACATGACTCAAAATAAATGAAAAGTTTACCAAGACCACCTACACAAAGTTGTATCGGAAGAAAATCACACAGAAACAAACAACGATTCAACAAATACCATGCTGCCACATAGTGACTGAATGTTGACTTTTTTTGCTGCTAGATGTCAAAAATTAGTAAGAAACATTAACTAAAAATAAATAACACTAATATTCACTGATATTTTCTATTTTTCTCTAAAGGTCATCAGTACAGGAGTTCATTGTCTCTAACTGATTAATTCATGTCATCTAGACCAGTTTCTTTAAGTGAGAAACATTTTGTCCCCCATCCAGAGGACTTTGTCAGTCTGCAGCCTGCCAACCAGATCTGTCCCATAAGTAGCCTTCACTGTTGTGTTTCAAGCCGTCCTCCTGTTGTAATCTCAGAAGTAGGCTTGTAACATATGCAAAACAATCCATCATCATGTACAACAATCAAATGTTTTAGGACAGATGTGGCCAACTCGCTCACTCTTCACTTAAATAAACTGGTCCAGATGACATGATTTAACCTGTTTTGTTGTTTTCTGCCTGAATGATTGAGCTTACAACCGTTTTTCTGACTTTTATAGTTCGGGTCTTGTCGGAGCGCGCTTGCAAGGAATGTGCAAGTCAAGTATTTTGACCAGATTCACAAGCTAGTCCAAAAGTGACCAAGACAAAAGTGGATTTGTGCCGTCTTAAAGCAACTAAAAAATTGTAGCTGTTCATGTGAACTCGGTGAACTTTATGAACTTTTACACAAACACCACTTTCACTGTTCACTTTTTTATTTTTTAGAACTTCAAGGTTTTTAGATAAGGCGTGCTAGCGGCAGCATGTAAGGTGGTCACTTTTGGTCGAAAAATTAAAACATTTCTGTTGGAATAATTATTCAGTGCAAAATGGACATAAAACTCTGAAACTTTTGACACTGGAGTTGTTTTAATTGGGCAACAGTACAGTTTGGTCTTGGTCTAATTTAAGGCTAAAAGTTACCTCATTATTCAGGTCAGACTGTTTACAAACTGCGGTTTTCCAAAGAACTAAATGACAGTTCTGGACCTTTCCCCAAACCACTAACACTGATCACCTCTGCACAGGAAATCTTTCCAAATAATTCATGGGGAAAATGTTACAGTTTCAAGGAGATGGGGTTATTTCTGCTTGAATGTGTCTAAACTGCAGCCAAGATACGAACGCCTCATTTTTAGTCCGTAAAAAAAAAAACACTCAAAACTGTATTTGTGTTTGTGGGGGGGTACGTGGCACTGCTGCGCATCAAGAACAAGCCTCTTCACACCCACAGCTCCTTACTTCTTCTGACTTCTTCCCCACCAATTCTTTGTCTGGTTCTGTTCCTTCCTTTCCTCCCTCCTTCTCTCTCTCTCTCTCTCTCTCTCTCTCTCTCTCTCTCTCTCTCTCTCTCTCTCTCTCTCTCTCCCGGCATCAAAAATGTATTCATGTAATTAAGCTGCTAATACACCGTCAAAGAATTGTCTAATTCAGCAAGGAGGAATTAAAGGAATCTGGCATGAGTCATTAGCCAGTCGAGATGTTCTGTTCAGCGTTTTCAATAAGGGATCTGGAGAGCCATGAATCACTTATACGGCATGAAAACACTCTCTGCAGAACATGCCCTGTAGTTTATATTTGTACCATGGTATATATAAGCGTGCGCGAGCCTGGCGTTAATTGCCGTTTGAGAGTGTGAAAAATTGTACGTGGGTGAGGTAAAGAAAAACAATTCACTGCATATAATCCATCTGAACAATCAACCAATGCAGTGAATTATTGTCCATTGTAAACATTTAGATATTCTGGGCGAGTGACTTAATTGCAATCAATGTTGCGAGCACAAAGAGGAAGGAAAAACAATCCTGCAAAGAGAAGGAAGAAGAAACACTCAGTGCTCACATAAAGGCTGGATGTTAGGCAGGCAGACTGAAAACAGCAGGGTTTTTTTTTATAATACGGCAGGAAAATTCTAGCCTTCGCTAAGTGCCTAATAGTGTGAGCTTGAAGACGTTCCACTTTTCATTGATGCTCTCAAATTGGCCCGTTTTTGATCCACACACACAGTCTACCTGTTTGCACCCACGGCTCATTTGTCTTTTACAACTCTTCCAAAGAACGATGCACAGGCGACGAATATGGGAAAGCTTTTGCTTTTTTCTGATCAACCATCAATTACCACCTCCTCTGGGGGAAGACGGAGGGTGAAAGACAATGGGTGCATGTGAGACTGGGCTTTCAGGGGAATGCTGAGGCTTGGCTGTAGAGAACTCGAGTCCTTGATGAGCTCACTGTTTGGCAGCTTTAATTGTGCTGCTGCGTGACACAGGCAGGAGGGCGCCAAAGGGGTGAACGACGAGAGAGGGTTTAAGGTTGAACCCATGGTGCACCCAGAGATGAAGTGGGTAATTGAGTGCAGAATAAACACCGCCAACAACCTCGGAAGCTCCTCTTTGAAAAGGAGAAAAAAGAAAAGAAAATAGTGAGAAAGAGGGGGACGAGATGAGGGAAGAGAAAAGGGTGAGACAGAAAGAAAATCCCATCTACCCTCTGGGGGGAAAAGCTGCTATTGAAAAGCTATTAAACTTGCATTTAGCAGGATTGATTGGAAATGAAGAGGCCTATTAAAAGAGAGGGACAAGAGGACAATAGTGCGTCTCTGGCCACCGTATGTTGCCCTCCTTTCAGTCTCTTTCTTTGCTGTGGAGGGGTGGAGGTGGGGGGGGGACCCTGTCTGTTTAAGCGCTCTCACCAGGAGAAGCAGTTGGGGTGGGGGACTTAGCTGTGGCTGAATAGAACAGTCTTTAGTCTTTATCTTCCTTGGTCCCCCTTCCATTCTCCACCGAGCAACAAAGAAATAAAGATGGAGAATGAAGAAAGTTTTTTTTTTTTTTTAAATCCTCTTCCCAAGTCACAGACACCCAACTTAGATAACCAACCAACTGCCTCTCCCCATCACCTCCTATCTCCCTCCCCCTCCCTATGGATTTGTTACCTCTGGAGCGTTGCCATCTTCGCTCAGCCAGCGAGATTTGTAATGCTCCATCTTTTAGCATATAGCACCGCAGAACAGTTGGAGCTGAGAATCTGTGTTCACGCTGTGTTTTCTTGCATACATGTGCGCGTGTGAAGGCGAGCCAGCCAATCCAGAGAGACGGCGTGCCTTGCTTAAACACAGCAGCGAAACGGCAGCAGGTGTCTCCGCTGACTTTCAGCAGGCTCAAACGGATAGTTCCCCCGGGAACTTTAATGGAGTTTTGATTGTTTAACATCCATTTTTACACACACACGTAGAAAATGCACTGAAAGAGTGGCAGATTTATTTATTTTTTCTTCCACAGAAAGTGTGCTTGCTTCATGTGGGTGAACATATAACCATATGGTCTTTTGAAACGGTTAAATAAGTTATGAGGTTCTGCTAACTCTTACTTTTAGAAGCCACGTTTGAAGGGGAAAGAAATTATATAGAAGTAGCTTTACACATGTGAGCCTTGTTCATTTTGCTCAGCAAGTGTCCAAATGTGAGCCGTCCAGTTCATGGCCATCTTTGAAGTCAGCCATCATCACAGGCATCTATATCTCCAGATGCAGGAAGAGGGCCACTTGCACCATGAAGGACCCCACTCACCCAGCACACATGCTTTTTGCCCTGCTCCCCTCAGGAAGGAGGTGAGGGAGCATTAAGGGTAGGACTGAGGGACAGCTTCTACCTTGAGGCTTTTGGTGTCATGAATCTCTAACCAGAATAATGACTGTGAAAAATCACATCATGTTGCTGCTGATCTGCTTCATGATGCTGCTGATCTGTTACATGTTGCTGCTGATCTGTTACATGTTACTATGTCCATTTGTACTCATCTACTCACACAGACTCATGTTCGTGCTGCTGTTCAGCGTGTTGTTTTTATGCTATTAGTGCTTAGCATATTCTTAGTTAACGTTTTTTCGTAGTTCATATTTTAGAGCTTAAAACTGTTTTTCTTTTACATTTTATTGTTGGATGTAACTGGGACCCAGTGTACATGTGGTGCAAATGACAAAGAAACGGACTCTCGCTGATCTTTTTCATAGTCTTTATAGAAAAAGTTATGTTTTCTGATTTTAATAACGCTTATATTGTCATTTTTCTGTTCTTCTCCTAGCAGCCACCCAAGCAGCCTACTTCTCCCAGCAGCCCCAGGACCAGGTGGTGGTGTCGGGTCATTCGGTGACCCTACCTTGCGTCATTGTGGGGTATAGAGGAATGGTACAATGGACCAAAGATGGTCTTGCCTTGGGTGGAGAGCGAGATCTACCAGGTACAATCACTAGCCTTTACTTTAAACACCCTCCCTCTCTGAATTTATTGTCCCCTGTGTCTCTTGTGTTGTTGCAATCAATGCCAGGTCTCATTAGAAATCAGCCCCCTCTCTGTCAAACCGTTGGGGTTTTACACAAATGAATGGCGAAGGAAGAGCGCTCCGCTGACAGATCAGCCTACTGCTGCACACACCAAACTTTAATTTGTTGCTTAGCATTTTAAGAGTCTTGTAGCAAGGAGGATAATCAATTGGCTTTTGTCCTGCACTGACATTTAAATGTGTAGCCAAGTAGAGAGAGAGCGGAAAGGCTTCCTCTTGACCTTAGCAACCCCATTTTTATTGTGTCTGTAGTTAAAGGACAGTCTTCGTGCAGCAGCCCCTCTCACGTGTTGCATGTTTCGCGCCTCATGCTGCTTTACTAACACAACAGCTCAGTGCCTGGCCCTGAAAGGTGCATGCATATTTTCATTGGGGGCTAAAAAAAAAAAGAGCTTTTCCACATTCTTTTTATCTATAGTCTTTTGTTTGGAGCACAAATCTGTTTATTTTTCCAGTTCTTTTGGCCATGTGGTTTCTGTGCCTTTGGATTGTTTGCACCTCACTCTATTCTCTGTGCTGGCTTCATGCAGGCTGGACTCGCTACTCCTTAATGGGCGACCCGCTATCAGGCGAGCACAGCTTGATGATCGATTCAGCAGAGCTGGTGGATGACGCCGTGTATGAGTGTCAAGCTACACAGGCGGGGCTCCGATCCCACCGTGCCAAGCTCACTGTACTAGGTAAGATATACAGCTCACTTATGATCCTTGCAGCCATCCACCCCCTTCCCCTCATGCCAAGGCTGCAGGCTGGCAGAGCTCTGAGGGAAGGAAAAAAAAGCATCAGTGTCTTCATCACGTAATGCCAAAGCAAAATTATCAGGCATTCATGCAAATTGTCTAATAGCGGGTTTGTTTTTACTCATGATAGCCAAATACCTGATGAACTATAGTATGAATTTTGATGAAACACTCAGAAAGTAATCACTGAATGTGTGTTTTCAATTGATTATCACATTTTTTGCCATATAAGTCGCACCTTTTTGCATAAAGTCCTGTAACTTATGCACTGAAACGACATATTTGTTTTTTTCTCCATATTTATAATGCAATATTTGTCTGAGATCTGACGATTTCATTCATTGTAACAAGAAAAATATTAAACACTACCATTTGCAGCCGCTAGAGGGCCCTTGAGAATTATGGCAAGACAAGTGTCTCATTAATAGGTAAACGTGGCTATTAATGAGACACTTGGCTTGCCATACAAAGCCATCTTCATCTCGCTCCGGAACTCCTGGAGAAAACATAAAATCTGCTGCATTTCACTGCAACGCCCAGGAGAAATACAGCAGATTTGACCATTAAAGTGCATTTAATAAAGAAAAGTTTAACTGAGACACACCTTTACTATAATGTTGAGCAAACAAAGAACCGTTTTTAGGTGGTTATCCTTGTAAATTTCGAAGAAATGCACAGCGAGTCGTCCCTCTGCCCACTCCCGCAGCTGCAAATCGATTTTTGAAATACAGCTGATTTGACCATTGAAGTGCATTTACCTGTATTAGGAAAAAAGTTAAACTGAGACAGACCTTTGCTATAATGTTGAGCAAACAAATACAGGTAGTCCTCGACTTACGACGGAGATCCGTTCTCACCCGGCGTTGTAAACCGAATTTGACGTAAGTTGGAATATGCATGGTATGCGGTGTTGTAAACACGTTTTGTTCAACATAAGACAAAACCAGCGTATATTCTGTACTTAAACTTGTACAGTACTGTATTTCCAAGCAGTTAGCTAACACAGTACCCTACATAATTATCAAAAATCACATAAAATACTGCACAGTACGTTTCACAATGAAATAAAACAGAAAAAAAAACAGTACCTGTATCCGTCTGCCACTGGTGTGCCGCTGGTTCTCTTTCTCTTTTTTTCTTTAAAATCCAATCCACCTCGGTCAGGAGTGTTTACAGGTAAGTCCAACCAACAGAGTTTATTAGAACAAACAAGAGCTGCTATTTTTACAGGCTGCAGGCAGCTCATGCCACTCCCGAACGAGCTCCTCCAGCTGGCTTCCCACAACATAATGGACGCCAGAGAGCAGGAGGAGTCAACAAGGTCTTAAAGGGGAAGGTATTAACACCCCACACACAAAAGAAACGCATGGATTCCTGCGCAGTGTAACTCGAAATAAGGCTGTTCAAAGTCTGTGGGAGGTGCGTCGTGACCACGAAACATCGTAACTCGAGACCGTCGTAACCAGAGGATACCTGTACATCGATTTTGTCATATGTCTGTCAAATGTGGAGAAAGGTGAACAGACTTTTTTGCTCTTAAAACCTGCAGAACAAATGTGGTATTTTTGTTGAAGTCCATACTGAAGCTTGAAGTTAGATTCAAAGAACCTACTGACTGTAAAAGTTGTGCTTTTTTAAAATTCCATGTCAATTTTAGTCAATTTCCACTGAGCTGCCTTCTGCTCGAAACCGTGTTGCCATTCTGCAAGCATTCTGTCATTTAAGTCCAAAAGGTTTGCTCAGGAAAAAGTAATAATTTGAGCTGCACATATTACCTATATGCCAGGGAGAAGCAGCAGTGTCTGCCAACACACACTGTGAAATTGAATGAAAGAGAAGCTAACTGGCCTTCCTCATGTAAGTCATATTATTAGCCAGTTCAATGGACTGGTTAATGACATAAAAAGGTCGATTACACTCATGTCTGTAAACTGAGCAACATGTTGCTGCTGCCAACAATCTGCCCATCACAAGTTTGCTTTTATGCAGTTTTGTTTTCTTTTTTCAACTAAGTTTATTTCTACATACTAGAGAAAAATAATGAAAAAAAAATTTCAACGGTCCATATTAAGAACCTGTTATCTTTATTAGAAATAAACATGTTGTTTTATATATATATTTTACAAAGGTAGGTGTAATACAGCCAGAATTTCAAAAACATTGAAGCATTGCATAAAATGTAAAAACATGTTAAAAATAATAATAATAATTAATAAATTAAATATATATAATTTAATTTAATTTAATTTAAAAGGTAATCTCTACTACAGAGACAAGGAACCACACAGCTTGTTATCTGTGTTTAGTTTAAAGGTTTGCCTCTCTGATGGTATGGGGATGCATTATTGCCTCTGACACAAGCAGATTACTCAAATGCACCATCAGTACAGAACGCATAAACAGGTTTTAAAACAACATGCTCCCATCTAGACATCTTTTTCAGGGAAGTCTTGGTGTCCTGATGCATGCTCAGTTATCCAGATAGAAAAATCCAACAAAGTTAAATCAGGTCCTCTGGACAGATTGAAAAATTGTTGGAATGTTTTGTCTTTATTCCAAAAGACCTTGTCAGTCGGAGGAGCTGCAACAAACTCAGTCTTATAAATAGCACTTGGATCAGTCAGTTTGCTGGTGACAGCCAAAACCAGCTGTTCACATGATAAAGGAGGACCATCAACCTAATGACCGATCGTTAGTGCCCTGAAGGCCACTTGCAATTCACAGGTGGCTGAGTGATACTAGCAATAACAGCATTGTAAGTGTGGGGACAATTGGACACGGAGGCCTCCGCCCCGTTTAATAATGGACAGTTTTGCTACACAAAGATGGCTTCCCTCACTCCTCTCTCAAACCTGGTGTATTTCTGTAAGATAACCATCAACTGTAATCTTACCTGTTCGATGTTAAGGTTCTCCTTAGGAGTGACAAGTATGGAAAAGATTAAGAAAGAGATCATCAGAGGTGCAGCACAGGTTGAACAACTGGGAGATAAAGTTAGAGAGGCTAGACAGAGATGGTTTGGACATGTCCAGAGGAGGGACAGCGGGTATATTTATAGAAGAATGTTAGAAATGCAGCAGCCAGGAAAAAGACAAAGAGGAAAGTGAAAGAGAATATATATGGATGCAGTTATTGCCACTCACTACCCTCAGTTCACTACTTGTTCTTGCCGAGGGCGGATGTTTCCCTCCTCTCCCTGCTTCACTTTGCTTTGCTGTTCTGTCCTGTCTGTGAAACTGCTTTTGAGCCTCTCATTACATATGTATCTTCCAAACTGTCATTTTGTTGATCTGGTCAGTTGCTCTCTCAACGCAATGGACAAAATTTCTGAGACAAGCTTCAGACAAGCTGAAATGCCCGGACGACACGTTCTGCTGTCGATCGAGGACGCAGAAATTGCATATAACTAGATTTATGATAACAGGTTTCCTGTTTTGGGGAATTGTCTGGTTTCTGGTTTATCAACATACAAAGAAGACGGCTGCTGCTAATCTGGCCTGATCAGGCTGCCTCCTATGTGAAGGTTTTCTCTGTGTTTCGAGCACCCAGACTCTGTTGCTTAGCGGACTCGATTGCAAATTGGACGTGATTTGTGAGAATCGCAGGCCATATGCAGCCCCTAAGGCTCGCTGGCAGGATGGAACAAATCTCGGGGAATATTCTCAGGCACAGACCAGAGGTGTGTCCACTTAATTTGAACCTTTCAGAATCTACATGAGACCAGCAAAGACTCGAGGCTGATAAAATTCAGTAAAGTTCTGCTTGTCTCCAAAACAAGTGTTTATCTGAATTTGTCTCCCTCAGCTGACCTTGCAGGCCACCTTATTTCAATTCACCTGGAGGCTCTGTAACCTGATGCTCTAACCCCCTCCCTCCCACCGAGGAAGTCCACTGATCAACCTGAGGGAAACAGCTGAATAAACATTGCGTCATTGTTTCAGGACTCTTGGATTCTCACTAGCGTTGCCCTTGGCCATTCCCCAACAGCCCTCATGAATGCTTACGGATCTCACCGGAGGGAACTGGCTGATTATCCTATCCTTATCAGAACTCCTAAAGTGCCTCTGGGAACGTCCTTGGACACTCTCACCGCCCTTGTCATCGCCCCCTGCTGCGGAATGGGTGTTTTTTATTATTATTATTATTATTATTATCAAAGTTTTCTCAGTCAAGAAGAAAGAGTTTGATAGGATTTTTTTGCCTCCATTTCCTACATGTTCACTTTCACTACTTTTTTGTCTGTCTAAACAGATACCACTTGTAAATGAGTCTTCAAGGCTCAATGTGATTTATCTGTCTGAATAAAAGTTGAATTAATGAGTTATGGAGGACATGGAGGTACCGTAGTTGGAACCAGGACAGAGGATGCAGAGGACAGAGTGAGATGGAGGAGGATGACTTGGTGTGGCGATCCCTAAACAGGATACAAATACTATCATAATGTGCTACTATTGTAAGTTACCCTTACTATTATGATGCTGTACTGTGTAGTACTGGGTCCCAATTTGACTGGTAAACAAGAGGTTGCTTGTAGTGTGACCATAGTACAGTCAACCACCTTAATTTGAATTTGAATGTTATTTGTTTAAGAATATGTGTGTCCTGAACTCAGATTCACTTCTGTGAATTCCCCCTGCTTTGCTCACAAACCCTGCCGAGTGCCTCTCACTACCCTCTGTGTTGTTTTGTCAGTACAGTAGGTCTGAAGAATAACTGCCACACAAGAGCTGTGTGTACTTAGAGACACTCGCTTCCAGTGCCAAAAAGAAGTATGTGCATCGTGTGGGGAAAGGGCAAAGCTTCTATTTGCAACATCCCACAAAGAAGGCTGTTGCCTTAAACAGTATAGCTGTGTACAATGAAATTGCGTCAGGTCATTTTAATGACATTTTTAAGTGCAAGCAGTAGCAAATGTCTTTAGGCTGATTTCTTGTTCAGTGTAAGCTTACAGACAATGATGTGCATGCTGCCAGTTCTGGAAAAAGCAATATGAGCAGGGTCAGTGTTGCCAAACTGTGAAGCTGGTGTGTGGGGCCAGTACAGAACTCTCCAAGATGGAATGGTCTTTAATGGAAGGAGATTTTTCTTTCCAAACAGTAACGTCTCTCACTCCCATGCCATCCGCAAGTCCTCAGAGATGTAGCTGACTTACAGAAACTGTTCAGCGGTTTTCATTATTAGTTGTTTAACTTGCCACAACCATGCAATGTATAAATATACACAGGTTATGAGTGTAAAGACTATGAACAGGTTATAAATATGAAGGGGTATAAACAAACTATGTATGCCAAATAGAAGTAGGAATGCTATATTTATTTTATTTATACCGGTATATACAGTATTTTAAGGTTTCATACACCCTTCCCATACTCTTGCAATATTCTAAACTTTAGTCGGGCAGCTGTGGCTGAGTGGTTAGAGCAGTCGTCCTCCAATGCAAGAGTTGTGGGTTTGATTCCACCAGTAGTCACATGCTAAAGTGTCCCTGGGCAAGACACTGAACCCCTCATTGCCTCCAATGTGAATCCCATCTGTGTTTGAATGTACTAAAAGCACTGATTATACTTTGTATAGAGATCTACTTTGTAGTAGAGTGCTGTATGTATGGGTAAATGAGGGCACAGATGGTAGTGAAAAGCACTTTGAGTATCTCGATAAGCTATAAACTCTTAAACCTTTGTAATTTTAACAACATACAAGTAGTCCTCGGATTGCGACGGTCTCGAGGTACGACGTTTTGAGATTACGACGCATCTCCTTATTTCGAGTTACGGGGTTTTATGTCGGTTTTACGTTGGCTTTAAGTTGTAAAACCGCAGCGCAGCAGCGGAAGAATATGTATTGTATTTCATTATAAAAACGTACTGTACAGTATTTTATGTGTTTTTTTTGACAATTATGTAGGCTACTGCGTTAGGATAGGCTAAGTGCTTGGTAAAACAGGTACCTTACATGTATATGGTACGGTAATTATGTACTTATGTCGAAAATCGGTTTACGACGCCACGTAGGAACGGATCTACGTCGTAAGTCGAGGACTACCTGTACATATATGTACTGTACAGTACTGCAAAATTTTACTCACCAACTCTGCAGACCAGCAGTTCGGTTCCAGTCGAGCTCGTTTCTGATCCGGCAAATACCCTGCAGCGATGAAGCCCACCGTCCCATCCAGGTTGATGTGCGTGTAGATAATTGAGCTTCAGGAAGCTTCAGGATTATTTGCGACTTTCCTGCCAGTTCTGAGAGCTTAATAGATAGATTGTTACTTCTGACTTTGCATTGCAAAACTTTCTCTCCTTTTTGGCAGAAGTTTTTACGATGTAAAACCATCGTAAAACCGATGTAAAAACCGACATAAAACCAACATAAAAACGATGTAAAATGACGTAAAACGGTGTAAAAACGACGTTAAAAACAACATAAAAACGACATAAAAATGATGTAACCGCGTAACGTGAATAAGGGAGATGCGTCGTAACTACGAAACGTCATAACTCGAGACCGTCGTAACCCGTGGACTACCTGTACAAAATGGTGGCGTCTGTCCAAAGTATTTTTTCTTTATCTTTTAATACATAATACATGTATTAAAACTGATAATCGGGTGTCATGTACAATCTTATGTTGAAAACAGCAAAAGAGCGAGTCTGCGAAAGTCGAACCGCAAAGTAGGAAGGGACTACTGTGTATGTTTGAAAATGTATAGTGTAACTGTCATACAAAGTAGAAAAAGTACACTTTTTGTTTTATTTCTTTTATATATTGTCTAATTTACATTGTTATAACTGCAGGGAGCTGATGCTTATAACTCCTGCAAATGCCAGCAACACAAGTGCCAAATGGTTACAGTTTTGTACCCAACTGGTACAAAACCATAACTGCTTTGGTTAAAATGGAGTACTAATGAATCTTCCATCTATGTATTATTTCAAAAAATTAACTGCTGAAGCAAAGAGCATTCTCAGTGTGTTAAATAAAGTTGATTGAGCTTCATAATGCTGTTTTAATATTAATCTCATTTAAAATTGAGGTTCATTCTGTCATGAAGACGCTTTTTTCGTCTGTTCTTTTTAAAGGGCGTGCACACTCGCTTGTGCCAAAAGCTCAACCAGAAAGTAGCTTTTGAAAGCAGTTTTCCCATCAACATTCTTTAAATGGAACTTGTGTTCTAGGGCAATTCAGTTTGTCTTTGTAAAGACTATTATCGTGCTGCATTTGCTTAGTGCAAACGCAACAAGGTCTTGGCTAGTTTTAAAGCTGAAAACTGAATGTATGTGCTTCCGTCTTAGAAATTTCGCTCACAAAGAAACTCTAAAGTCTCACAGAGTAATAGCCTCATGTAATACTCCATAAGTCAAATTGATAACTTCTTGAGAAATTGACCTCGCCCTAAACGCTACATAACATGAAAATTCCTTAGGCTGCTCTCAATTTACAGTAAATTTTATTGTGGTTTTCTTGCCATTTACAATACGTTGAGCCATTTTAAAAAGTGTATCCTTCCCAATAGAGGCAATTTATCAGCTCAGCCTAATTTTTAAACCTGGGTGACTGAAACATCGCTCAGAATGACTGAATGTCGATACAGCAGTGCAGCAGGGAGAGGAGGGGGTGTTGCAGATCCAGCCAGGACTGATGACGGGGAGACAGCCAAGGTGTCATTTAGGTACGATGAGCATCGCTCAACAGCCAGTTTTTATGTGTGTGGAAGACAGAAGGACATATACATTTCATATAAAACATGAATAGATGCTCATTTTTCTGCCCAATGGATTTTTCAATCCTCAACAATGCAGTCATGATGAAACTAAACACAACTCCTTTATAATTTCTAAGTTCTAATGATTTAATGTTGGAATTCACCCGAGCCAGTCGAGCGACGTTTGAGTCATTGAATGACTCTAACGACACCAGTTAAATTAGATGGGCGTGTCTGTAGCTTCTAAAAAAAAACAATGTAGAAGCATTTGTGTATTTCAGGGGAAAAATTAAAAGTAGCATTATATGAAGTAATGTACAGGGGGAGTGGTGGTGCAAAGGTTAGAGAAGGTGGGCCTGTGATCTGAAGGTCACCAGTTCAACTTGCTGAACTGACAAAATCCAATTGTGGGTGGAAAAGGTGAAAGACACCTGCTTCCACCCTCATTTGCCCCATGCTTTGCCCTTGAGCAAGGCCTTTAACCGCCTGCTCCCTTGGGCGCCCCAGATAGCAGCTCTCTGCTCCACACTGAGGGCTGTGGTAGCTCGATGGTCTGTGGTTGTGTCAGGAAGGGCATCTGGCGTAAAAACAATCGCCAAGAAGAAAAAGAAAGAAAGAAAAATTATATGTATTAATGCGCATCATCATTTTAAAAATGCGTTGGCTGCTAGCGCTCAGTATGGGCTGGGAATGATTCTCTGCTACTACCACACAAAAAATTAGCTGAGGGTAAAAAAAAAAAAAAAAAGATTGAATTGTAGCTTATGTTTTTGTTCATGCTCAACAATCCAGGTGCAAATCCAGCAAAGTTCAGTCAGGTCATCCGGACAGTTTCTTTTTTCTAGAGATGTTTCACCCTCTATCCAGAGGGCTTCGTCAGTCTGAGGAGCTCCGAGTAAACTGTTTCCCCACCAAGCAGTAAACTCCTTAAGTGGACCAACCAGTTTGCTGGAGATAAGATGGTTTCTGGG
>JARVGS010001283.1:21597903-21608292 GCA_031762315.1 Hypsolebias antenori
TGTAGCTCATTTTATAACATGATGGAGTTAAACTCAAAGCAGTCTCCTCAGATAAATAGTGTTAACTTATTATTTTTATATGAAAGTTTCTGTTAACTTATTATTATTTTTACATTTGTTTCTGTTCAGTGCCCTGAGACTACTTCTGTTGTGACTTCGCACTATACAGTATAAATAAACTGAACTGAATTGAACTGACATAACTTTTTTTATCCTTGCCTACAGAAAGAATTGGAATCGAGAATCGAAAGGAATCGGAATTGAAACGAATAATCGGAACCGGAATTGCTCAAATTCAAACGATGCCCAACCCTAGCGGGGATACGGTGTAGGCTTATTGAGAGAAAACAACAAAGTGACAGCTCCTGTCCACACTATGTTATTTTTTCATTAACTTTTTACTGTACAGTATCCCTTACAGTCCCAATCAAGTGAGTAATATTAAAGCTGACAATCCTGTGTCCTGTACAATTTTTCTTTTCTCATGTTCAATCTTACTTTGAAAAACCACAACAGAGTGAGTCCGCGAAAGTCGACCCGTGAAGTAGAGGGACAACTGTATTTGTACTATTGCCATTTTTGCCTTTGCTTACATCAGTTAGCAGTGGCAGCCATCTTAAATTGGATAGTAAATCTGTTATGTACATCCAATGATGACTTTTGAGTTTAATTAAAATCCATTCAGCGGTTCATCAGATATTTATCGAACATGACAGAAAAATCAAGACCCACACACCGATGGAAAGAAACATAATTGCCCACCTTAGCAGTGAGGTTGACTCTGGTGAAGCAAGTTATCAGTCACTCACCGAGTTTCAAGTGACAAACAAAGCTTCCCATGAAGGAAAAGTGATGAATACATAAATTAGCAGCTCTGTCGGTGTTGATTTTCCTATTTCCCCCACTGGTGTTGTGTTTAATGAAGACAGATGAGACAGTAGAACCCCCACTGTACGTGTCTCCTCCTCCTCGAACCAACATGCCCATTTGGAAGGGTAATAAGATGGAGCTGTGACAAAGGAAGGTATTATTTGGTGATATGAGCTTGTCTTGTCACCGCCGGTCCCCAGGTGTGCATGCTGCTCAGCACCAGAGAGAACTACATTATTACAATTCTGCTGAGAGCAAAGGACAAGGCGTCCCAACACACGCATTTATTACGCACGACAAAACGAGACCCCATCATAGAGAAACAGTTGATTTAATTAGATCCTGAACAATTTCAAAATGGTGTTATCACTCATTTGTATAAAAACAGATAAAACAGCAAATAAAAGAAATAAAGGTCTAATATTAAAATCACAGCCTACACCATTAAAAAAAGTTTTAAAAATTGTGGCTTCTCCAACTAATTCTGGTATTTACACTTCCACAGTTTGTTGTTTCCATAATTTTGCATTTTCTGCAGAAACTCGTAAAAAAGGCAACCTGAGAGAAATCCTCAATGATTTAATTTTCCACCCTTCAATAAATAACACGTGAAGTTTTTGAGAGCTTATCCAGGATCAAACTGTTCCAGAATGAAGCAAACACAAAAAAAAGTTGATTAAATTAGTTTGAGACTCTGGAGAAGAAACTAAAAAGGCTCAACAGCCACCGACTGGTTTGAGCTCTCAGGTGTCTGTGGCTTGAGACATGGATCACCCTGAGCTCAAGTGAAGACACGTGCTAAAGCCAGCTGGACCTCCATCTTATCCTCCACCCCCCATTTGAATAGAATATTTAGTCAAATTGTGCACAAATCACACGGGGCCAGCACAAGAGTAAGAACAAATAAATAAATAAACACTGATGGGAATCAGTCCAGCCTCATTATTCAACGACTGCATGGGTATTTTTTGGGATGTTTTCTCTTGCCAATTACAAACTGGATCTACTTTACTGCTGGCCATTTTCCAAAACAAATAATGGGCTTTTAGATTGATTAATGCATCTTCTGCCTTCCAGGCAGCTTTTGGTTTTCATGCATTTCACCATAATATGAAAATACTTGTTCAAGTATGCTATTTGTCCTATTTAAAATATATATACACTTTTGGCTCTTTTAGTTTTTGTCATTTATGCTTAAACCTGCCTGAGTCTGAAGATAAGGTGGAACATTGACTTGAGCAAGAAAATGCGACCACAAAAAAGTTCAGATAAACAAAAAAGGTTTAAAAACAAGCAATTCGAAAAAGAAATTACAGTTAAAAAACTAAAAGAAAAAAAAAATCACATTAAAAGTTGTATAAAACCCACAATAAAAAGTTAAACAATGGGCAATGAGTAAATTATTCTTAAAGCTCTAGATCAAATTGCTATAAATGGGGTTTGGTGAAAAGATTATGAACAATTAATATTTTACCTGTTGAAAATAACTTTTTGAAAACCTCCAGTTTGGAGAAATAGTTTAACACTGACCAAACTGATGAGTCAGCAGCTAGTCTGAGCTCGAGTCAAGACCAAAGTGGATTGTTTCCATCTTAAAACAACTCAGAATCCACCTTTGCATAATGTAGTATTTTTTAAAATTAAAACTGTAGTAAAAATTTTTAAAATACTTTAAGCTAAGAAATTTGAGTTGTTTTAATTGGTGCCAGCCAATCCCCATTTGTTTTGGCTGTACAGGTACGTGGAAGTGCCGTTAGTGCATCAATAAGGTCAGAATTGAGGCTTTACAGAGCAAATACAATTATAATCGTTCACATTTTCACAAATCTCCACTTAGAAAGATCTGAACTACCTCCTATCCTAAGATGTTTTCATATTTGAACACATTTTACAATATAATCTACATACACATGAGATGGGGCATAAACTGCAACAAAAAAAAAAAGTCTTTAAAATCTATACAAACATACAATATGTGTAACTTGATTTTAGTGTGTGTGTGTGTGTGTGTGTATTTGATTGAAGGGGCTTGTGTGTGTGTTGGCAACCAAATAAAGTGCTTGAGTAAGCAGAGCCCCAAACAGCCCAATCAGCCTGCTGCTAAAAAGAATAAAATATGGACAGAATAATCTTGAACCAAACCAAAATGTCTCGTCTTATTTTTAGACCTTGGATGTTGCCCGCCCTCAATGTCATCATCATCATCAAATTCCTGTCTCCTGTTTAATCCAGTCTCTCAGCTTGGTGATGCGCGAGTAGACGCCAGGCTTGTTCCGACGTGCACAGCCCTCGCCCCAGCTTACTATGCCAGCCTGGAACCATTTCCCACTTTCCTCGAAGCACACCAGGGGGCCTCCGGAGTCTCCCTGGTGAGCACAGTTGGGTGTGGGGAAACGGTCATTAGACTGACTTTGGATGTGAGCGCGCTATAATTACATGGGCGTGAAAACCCATCTATAGCCGCACGTTTTCATTCCTTTCTTCCTGTAAGAGATTGCGCAGTCTCACCTGACATGCATCGACTCCTCCAGCCAAGAAGCCGCTGCAGAGCATCCTGGATGTGACTTGGCCTTCTGTGACCGTATTGCAAACCGTGTCATTGATGATTTTCACAGATGCCTTCTGGAGAGTCATGGCCACTTGTCCTGCAAGAGCACATGGAAAAGGGTCAGTACTTTGCTACATCACCTCTCTGTTCATAGCATCAAAGGTGCTAAAGGGCTGAAATAGTGTTAACCAACACAGGTTTAAGAAACTTCCCAAGAGTGCAGACATCTGCGCTGAATTATGGAAATGCAAGAAGGCCTAAGTGAAACAGATAAGAGAAGACGAAGGCAGGGCAACTGATCAGAAGACATATGCTGTGATGAAAGTGACAAAATATGGCAAAGACGTTAATGCAGAAGAAGATGGCATGATAAAATAAGGAAGAGATGAAGGGAAGGAACTGGCTGCATGGAGGAAAAGATGGAGTACAAAAATGAACAAATCTCTGAGAAGTATGGGGAAGTAGATTTCTTAACTACGACAAGAAAGAACAAAAAAAGCATACCGAGTGTCTCACTGGTAATTCCAAACTAACAGAATTAAACGTTAAAATTGGAACAATAAACAGCATTAGAACAAAAACAGGCTTCATTTCTACTGAGGATTCCTGCTCAGTACCTCCTTCCCGGAGTGCTCCCCATCCTGTGACCCAGCATGAAATGCCTGCTGGGAAGACGTGGGAGGAAGATGGTAGGCAGATTGGTTGGATGGTGTTGCTAAACTCCAGTGGCTCACTGAGCTCCAGAAGTGCAATGTCATAGTCATAGGTCATATGGCTGTATAACGGGTGGGTGATGATCTTCTTCACTTTACGCTGCAGAGCATCAGAGATCTTGTACTGGTACTGCAAACCGCTGTATGTTAGCCAGTTAGATGTAACCAGGTTGCTGTATATGAACAAGATCAACAGGAAAAGTGTTGATTTGAATCACGCGAGAAACAAACGAATGAATGAAGCACCATCAAAACTCAATCTGAACTACTACTGTATGTTTAAAGCTATGTTTTAAATCACAGTTCAGAGCTTTTGAAATGGGGTTCTCTGGCAAGATTATGAACAATTAATACCTTATCTGTTGTTGGTAGATATTGGAACATTGGTTTGGAGAAACAGGTTTATTCTGATTAGAATGACAAGCTGATGGCTAGTCTGAGCAGGGCTAAAACCAAGGTGGACAACTACAACCTTAAAGGTGATTTTGAAGTGATGTTCTGTCAAATAGTATCTTATCAGTCATAACATTAGTCATAGCACACAGAACATGAAAAAAAGGGCAGAAATCTTCATCCAGCACAAGCTAATGGTTAGCCGAACACGGGTCAATTTATATCATACTGTAGTTTAGGCTTTTAAAACAAGCTGGTGTGAAAGAAAAAAACTACAGTAAAATCAATTCCTCCAAACATAGATCATTCAAAGTGCTATCTACAACAGGTAAGATATTAACAGTTTATAACCCTTCATATTCTTGGTTCCAAAATTTGAACTGCCCCTACCAGGCTTCAGTTTTATAAGTTTACCAAAATAACTGTGAAAAGTAATAAAAAAAAACTGGCACATGTAGCAATTACCAAAAAAACACCTAAATGTTTATGTGTTGCCAAATAGTGATACACTCGTTAACATATTAGTCTAAAAGGCGAAAACAAAAAGTAGGTAAACATGTCTGAAAAATCTCTAATTACTTATACTACTAAAGAAATGTATGCACATTTTTCTGCAACATGCTCATATCACCGATACTGAATTTGAATGATCCACTGATCTAAACCGTGGTAAAAGCAGCTCATGTGAGCAGTGAGTTTAGAGCACCACCAGCAGGAATCTAAGATGAACAAAACACACAGGCTGAAGTGTGAAGCTTTATCACACTTTGTGCATCAAACTTTAAATTTATTTGTTTATTCAGCTGCTCCTTTCCTCAGGGGTCACCACAGTGAACCAACTCGCATATAGACTTGGTGATTGTTTTTATGCCAGATGTCCTTCCTGACAAAACCACAGACCACCGAGCTACCACAGCCCTCTGTGTGGAGCAGAGAGCTGGGCACCCAGGGGAGCAGATGGTGGGAATAAGGGCCTTGCTCAAAGGCTCAGAGTGGGGCAGATGAGGGTGGAGGCAGGTGTGAGTGCTTCACCTTTTCCACCCACATTTTGATGTCGGTCCGGGGAGTTCAACCGGTGACCGTCCAATCACAACTTTATTGAAAAGTTGAATTTATATGACAATAATTGATTTTATACTGAATAATCATTGAGTTTTGTACATGTCTGTAAGAGCTGGAGGTCTGGAACTTACTCAGAGGAGTGGGTGATAAAGCAATGGGAGGCCGAAAGAAGCCAGCGGTCGGAGAGGATTGAGGCGCCGCAAACATGCCCCGCTGTCATGAAGTGAAGGCTGACCTGCCACGGCCACTCCCCAAGTTCAGCATTCTGCCCTCCTACGATGCGATTCAGCTTGTAGGGCCGGGTGCCGCAGTCTGTAACTCAGCAGATAGTGCGCTTAAAGAAAGTGGGACGCTGGAGTGAAAAAATGCAAAGCAAGACCGATCAGTGAAATAAATGTGAAAGTGAGATTAACTTTTTCTGAGGTGCTCATGACACAAATATTGGCCGCAAGTATTTGGGATCCTAATAAGACACATTGGCATACTGACAAATAAAAAAGCAAGAAAATGAAATGCAGACACGCCTTGAGGCTTAAATGAAGAAAAAAAATTAAATTAAAAATTAAAAACGTCAGACATGGCAAGAGAAGCCTTCAAAGAAGAATGAAATAAATAAACAGCCAAAGCCTTCAGGCTTTTTTTCTTCCTCCCCCTAACAGGCGTGTGGCTCAACTTCACTTCTATAATCTAGTTTGAATGACTGACAAGATTAAGTCCACTTTCAGCTATTTAGAAAAGAAAAAACAAAACAAAACAGGTGAATCTTGTCAGAGAGAAAGAAAAAAAAAAAAGATTAATTTCTCACCACAGATGGACTCGTCTGATTTGTCGGCGCAGTCATTGACGCGGTCACATTCAGCGTTCACCTTGTTGACGCATTCACCGCTCGCACACTTGAAGCTAAAGTCGGAGCACAGATCTGGGGCTGTGGGGGTGGGGGGACAGGTTTCAAAGTGAAAACACACATTTAACCAGTAAAATACTGTGCAATCAGCGAGGCTTCAAAGTGAGGCTTGAACACACAATGCACAGTGATTGAGGAGCAGATTGCATTGATTGGGCGTATTGATTGGGATTAAGGTCTAATATCCCTCTTTATTCACAGACGTGAAAATCAAAAGGAAATGCAATCGTGCCCTCTGTGTGCGTCTGTGACTGGGAGACTGAATCAGGGGGAAACTGATGAAGAGTAAAGGAGAAGAAAATGAAACAAGAACAACAAGAAAAAAAAAACTGTGCAAAAAAGAAAATGACTTTGAGTTTAACAGCTTTGTTAAGCTGACAACCTTTTAGTAATGTTCTGTGTAATGTGATTTTAAAACATTACTCTCATCGAGACTTTCAAGAGGGCACAAGCTGGCTGGAAACAAGTATTACCACTCACAGGTTTTACAAGAGGCCTCATCACTTCCGTCTTCACAGTCTTTCCTGTTGTTGCAGACAACATCTTGAGGGAGGCAAACTCCGTTTCCACAGCGCCACTCGTTTGGCTCACAGCCTAAAGTCAGTGAAACATATTGTGTTTAAATATCTTTCCTGTTGTGGGTATCTTTTAGTATTTTTTTTTACCCTTCCAGACACATTCACTCAACACTCTACTACAGCCCTACAAAGTATATCTGAATAAATAATGTGTAGTCTGATCAGTGCTTCAGATTACAGTAGTCCCTCGCTACTTCACGGTTTGACTTTTGCAGACTTGATCTTTTGAGTGTTTTCAACGTAAGATTGTACATGACAAAAAAAAATATTGAACATGACACACAATTGTCAACTTCAATATTACTCATATGATTGGGACAGTACGGTAAAATACAGTAAAACGTTAACGAATTAAAAAAAAACTTTGGACAGGCGCCACCATTTTGTAGTTTTCTCTCAATAAGCCTATACTGTATCACCAGTCAAAAGAACTACAATACCCAGAAGCCAACTGTACTTCCAGTCCACTGATTTCTGCCCAAATGGAGGGAAAGTTTTGATCTGATCTGAACCTGATTAAAAAGTTTGGTCCTTATTCATAGTGACTTTGGCGCTCAGTGGCTGCAGAGAGCCGTACAGAACCGACCGGGAATTGGACCTGGACTAGATTACTTCCAGCCTCATCGGTCAATCAGAGTGCTGCTTGCTGGCCCATGTGGCCTCTCGAGCAGGGAGGTGTTGCATGGGGGTCCGGTGTTTTCTCTGGTGCTCACCAGGACTTTTTTCATCTGGATTTCTCTGTATTATTTGGACTCGATCGGGACCATTGTGTGGTTTTGTGCCGGTTATCCGAAGATCCTGCTCTCTCTAAAAGCATCTTGGTGCTCAATTGCTTCAGAGAGCCAGTCAGAACATGACCAGAACTGGACCAAGGTTATACTGTGCCCATATAAAATTGTGCAGTACTGTACGGTACATATATGTATGTTGTTAAAACGATGTAGGTTTAAAAGTTTAGAACATTGCAATAGGGTGGGAAGGGTTTATAAAGCCTTAAAATTGACATAAATACTAAAATAAATATAGCATTCCTACTTTGCAGTTTTTCACTTGTTGTAAAACTATCACATGTCTGGAACGTAACACCCACAATAAACGAGGGACTACTGTACATTCATACACAGATGGGGAACATCAGAGGCTAAAGCAGTTAGCTACTTAGTCTAGTCAGAACTAAAAAAAAAAGTATTTCCCCAGACTGGGGTCATTCAAAGAGCTGTCTCTGATGTTTGATCCTCTTTCCACAGAACGTTACTTCAAACAAAACAAACTTTTGATTTCATGATATCCCAGTTATTGCAACTATTAGGCTTTGATTGACAAAATAGTTCCATCAAGTGATGGGAACCCTTACTGCATTGTTTCTCGTCGCTTCCGTCTCCACAGTCGTTGACACGATCACACACCCAGAGCTTTGGTTTGCACAAGCCATTGGCACAAGAAAACTGGTCGCTATCACACTATGGAAAAAAAAAAAAAAAAGGGGGGGGGGAGGGGAGAGGAATTGTGTCAAACCCATAAATAACTTGTACAAACAAGTGGTTTGAAACTTTAATCACTGGTTCAGCAGCATTAGACAGTAATAACAGTCCAGACAGTGGAAAAACTGCATATTTAGCAAAAAAACAAACATAGTTTCTATTAACAAGCAAAGCTCCCTGCATAACATCCTCAAAGTGGTTAATTTAATAAGTGTACTGGAGGGAGTTTAACAAGACAAGTTTTAGTAAGTTGCTGCAGCATTTTTATTAGCACTGAATGATTTCCAAGAGTCTAGTAACATAGCAAAATGAAAAGTGGATAAGATATGATCTTACACATTAAAACCACTGCTTGTCATTTTTATGCTCCTCAGATTTTGTTATCTCAGGACAGATGCAGGGTAAGTGTCCCCCCCCCACCCACCGCCTCCCCTTCTCTCCCTCTGCTTCCAGTCATTTTGCTGAGCTAAGCTAACAGACTGTTGGCAACGAATGATATGAAAGTGGTATCAATGTTCTTATCAAACGCTCAGCAAAAACACTTTTTTTTTTTTTTTTTCAAATGGCAAATTTCTTTCAAGAAATAAGAGAAGGGTTTGAAAATGATGAAATCAGTTGAGAAGGGGGAAGAAAAGGAAAACGTGTTTAGGTCAACTTACTGCAGTTTGCCTCGTCGCTCATGTCGCCACAGTCGTTCCAGCCGTCACACTGTAGTGATTTAGCGATGCACATGCCAGTATCACAGGCAAACTTATTTGGACAAGCTGCTCACGTAACAGAAAAAAAAAAAAAAAAAAGACAGCACAGTAGAGATAATATAGTACAACATCAGGATCATTACAATTATAAACTAATTTACATTGAATGTGGAGCATTAAAAGCAGCATCCTCCAGCCCGACAGTTCATTTCAAACTGGTTCAATCAACAAGCTGTTCACTGATTCGTCAAACTTCTGTTGAGTCCAGATCAAACTCCTCTGTGAGTCAACCTCCTGCTGCTCCCCTTCTGTGTGCTTTGATGACATACAGCATCACCGTCATGTTGCAGCATTTCGTCCATCGTACAAACTGCTGTGACTGTTGGAGCGAGAAAAATAAAGATTTGACTCACGGTTTTTAGGATCGTAGGCGCTGTACTCTGCACTGAAGCCTTTGTCTGTGAAGGACTCGTCTGAGTGAAAGACCACTTCCAGGACGTTCGAGTCACTGGTCAGAGCCAAATTAGACAGTTCTCCACAATACCTGGGAAACACACACAAAACCAAAACAAGTTTCAACACAAGCTGAAGCAGTTGGGGAGAATTTCAATTTGCTGATAAGATAATCAAGATAAAGAACCACAAATAAACCAAGCAGACAAAATAGAAAAAAAAAAAAGTCCAACTTAAAGGAAAAATAAAACAAATGCCTAATACTTGAGAATATTTTTTTGCTGTATACAGTACTGGACAAAGCTAAATTTTTTAAATTTATTCTATATAAATTACAATACTCCCACGCTATTTTGTGATTCGTTCATCATGGATTCGCTCTATCGCGATTTTTCAAATTAAGATTGGACATGACACACAACTGACTGATTGATGGATGAGCCGCACGATCGGCATGAAATTTTTATTCAAAATAAATTATTTAAACTATTTAGCATCTCCTTCAGCTTTGTGCAGCCCACACTGCTGCAGGATAAACTTCCTGCTGCAGCTGAACAGCTTATCAGATGTTCACCGTGCAGTGGAGAAGTGGGCGTGGCCAAAAGAGCTTACAGGTGGCAAAGAGCAGGGAGGAGGCAGGGAGCTGAAATCATGACATTCTGTGCTCTTTTAGAGCGTTTAGAGTTTAA
>JARVGS010001283.1:21697954-21708232 GCA_031762315.1 Hypsolebias antenori
GCCTGATCCCTCTGTCTTGCCAATCGGTACAAGTCCTTCTCGCCCTCTTTAGTGTCCAGTCTCCCATACAACTCATCATACGCCCTCTGCTTTGCCTTAGCTACTTCCCTTTTTTCTCTATGTCCCATCTCCTTATATTCCTGTCGCCTCTCTTCAGTCCTCTCACTGTCATATTTCTTCTTGGCTTATGTCTTTTTTTGAACAGTCTCCTGCTCTTCACTATTCCACCACCAGGTTTCCTTATCATCTATTCTCTGTCCGGATGAATAAGAAATGGCAGGAGGAATGGCACAAGGAGCGGAAAGGGAGACATTTTTATTCTATTTAAAAAATTGTGGGTAGGATGAGGGAAACGTCAAGGAGGAGGAGGGAAGAGGATATTTTATCAAGACTTTGATTTGGACATACGTATTTAAATTCAAATCTAAAAAGAATAGGAAAACATCCTACAGGAGTTTGTGAATGTGGCCTATCACAAGAGACAGTAGAACATGTACTAATAGATTGTATAAAATATCACAGGGAAAGGGTTATTCTTCAAAATCGATCTCATGAGCAAAAAGTACAATTTAATTTAGTTGAGTTACTTCGCTTACATTCAAATCACATTTTAAGTAGGGGATCTTTTCATTTTCTTGTAAAATCTGAACTTTTCAGGAGAATATAGGTTAGGGTTTCATTCTGGTTCACACTCTAATTCAGAAGGTGGCAGTAATATACAGTACACTAACAAGCTGTTTGCCAACCGCCAATAAAATCGAAGAAGAAGAAGAAGAAGAAGATGACACACCAAGTACCTTCCTACCTGTCTCTCTAATTGCTGGTACTGTAGTAGCCCAGTCATTTGGAAGCTCTTTCTTACCACCCAGAGCCTTTAACAGCTCCTCTCTAAATTTCTCACATTCTTCCTTTTTCATCTTCCACCATTTGGTCTTCTCCTCTAGTTTTACACTTTTTCTCTTCTTCACAACAACAGTCATTCTACACACAACCATCTGATGCTGTCTGGCCACACTCTCCCCTGCCACAACCTTACAGTCTCCAATCTCCCCTCAGGTTTCCTCTTTTACACAGAATGTAGTCTACCTGCGTACTCCTTCCTCCACTCTTATTGGTCACTCTATGTTCCTCCCTCTTTTGGAAATACTTGTTGACAATTTTAAACACACGTCTTATTTTCTTATTGGGCTCCTCTGTTTTTATAGGTGTACACACATCTCCATGTGATTGAGGAAAGGATGAACCAAAGTCTTGCTCTGCTGTACAAGGACCCTACATTAGCTGAGGAGCTGCATGATGACATTCGTAAGCTTAATGACACTTACTGAGTTTCTCATTTGCAAACTAATGTCTCTTCTTGTTTTGCAGTTAGTGGTGTTATTATTCATCTTGGTGTTGAAAATTTGTTTATTTTTTGTGCATTCTTTTTAGAGGAACTAGCAAAGGCGGAACGAGGTGACATCAGCGAGCTGATGACCACCTCCATCTCTGAAACTCGCACCACTGAGGAGCTCCTGCCGGCTGAGAGCGAGGAAGAGAAGGATGATGAGGAAGAAGAAGAGAGGCCTTATCCTCCTCACATTGGTACTAATTCAACTAATATTCCTGCAAATGCCTACAAAGCTACAATCTGTTGTCTTTCCTAATTTTGAAAGTGAACGTTTAAAAATTTAACCACATCAGAAGAGATTTTTTTTTCATTACGTGTTTTCCCCCTTTATTTCCACAGATGTGCAGCCTAATAAGAAAGGTCAGCTCACGTTTAAAACCTTTAAAACTAAAAGTTTGACTACATCTTCATTGTTGCAAATTTTTCTTATGTTTGCAAATATACTGTTTTTTATCTCTCTCTGTATGTTTGTAGAAGATGAATATGACTACAACACATCTGAGCGTAGCCCTACGTATGAGAATGAAGAAAAGGTAAAATGATCGTCATTTAAGCTTTGACTTTTGACTCAGTCTTCGATAAGTATACAAAAAAGCACTGATGCAAGAAAGTGCACTTTTAGTGCAATCTATTGTCAGTGTTTCTATAATTTCCTCACAAATTTCCTGTTTTTTTGTTTTTTCAGATCAACACCTCTGCAGAGCTCAAGCAGGCGATCAAGCCTAATGAGATTGCAAGGGATGAACTTGTAAGAACTTTTTTTATATATAAAAATGTTTGATTTCTTAAATAAAATTACATTTGTATGTTTAATTCAAAACTAAACTAAAATTACACATTTAACTTTGCCTATCCATGTTTCTACTGTTTAAAGTTCCATTTTTATTTATTTCCAAAGCAACCGGATGCGCTGGAGACATTTAACCGCGGCGCCATGGTGGGGTTGCTGGTGGTGGCTGTGGCTATTGCCATGGTGATGGTCATCAGTCTGCTGCTGGTGCGCAGGAAGCCTTATGGCACTATCAGCCATGGAATTGTAGAGGTAGGACCCCAGCTAGGCTAATAATTCAAGCACCTTTTTATTAGATTTTATTCCTGCCTGCATTGGTTTCCAAAACAATATTTATTATTGTTCTGCTTGAACTATGCAGGCTTCATTATCGTCATTGCTATATCTTCTTAACTTTTTTACATTTGAAAACTTCCCTAAAAGAAGTTAGCCAAAATACAACATCTTGCAACGGAAGTTGTAAAAACTCTTAAAAACCCTTTGATAGCTTTGAAAACCACAAAAATAAAACAAGATTAAAGGACACTAAAATTTATACTGTATTCAAGCAACGACTAATTTAATGCAAGCTGGACTCAAACGTTTAAGCTTGTTTTAAAAGTTTCATTTTAGCTTTTGTTGTGCAAGAACAAGAGCAGATACAACTATTAAGGTCTTTTAGAAGTTGAAAAAAATAACTTGGATATTTTGGAAACTGCCTTTTTGCAAAAAGTTGAAAAGGAAAATTGATATACTTTTAGATCCACTTTGTTATTTTGAATTTACAGCCAGCAGTGGGTTAGCATACAGAAACTGAACAATTTAAAAATCATATAAAATGCCTAACAGCAATAGTAAGAAACATTATAGAAACTTGACAAATTATGGAAAATCTATATACAATTATCTTGCAAGATTGTCCGAATCAAAATATTTAAATTTTTCTTTTTTCAAATTCTTATGTCAGTATTGTAAATAACCCCCATCTATTCATCTTCTGTCTGAATATTGTGACCCAAAAATTTACTAAGCACAAAAGAATGTTGTTGCTGCCCAGGTTCAAATCCCGGATGAGCCCCCAATTTATATGGCACAGACCGTCGGGCAGCAACATGAAATGAAGACAGTACTTTAAGATCTTTAGTATTAAAAACAACTAATTTAGTTACAAAGGTCTCAATAACCAAGTACAGCCAAAAAATAAATAAATCCCTGACCATACGCTAGAGCTGTCATTTCTGCACCCAGCACGGCCCGACCAGAAACTTGGGCCGAGCCGGGCCAAAACAATATGCTGGATGGGCAGGCTGAGTCGGTCTTGTGCTTTGATGCAGTTTTAAGAATTATACAGCGCAAATAAAACTAAATCAGAATGCACAATATAAAATTGTTTTAATGTGCTTGTAGAAGAGGAGGTACTGGCAGTAAGTTTATATGTTGAGAGGGTGAGGAAAGAAAGAAGAGTGCAGCAGTTAATCAGACTGTGAAGAGAGTAGCACTGCTGCTGGCACATTGCGCAATAATTGTGCACATGGGCTCAGGCTTCTATGATGCGGTTTTACAAATCATACAGCACAAAGAAAACTAAATAAGAATGCACAATATAAAATTGTGTTAATCTACTTGTAGAGGAGGAGGCAGATCTGACCGGCCGGTTGAAAGAGGTAAAAAAAAAAAAAAAAAAGTTGCGTTAAGTTCAGATAGATCAGCTGATCACTCGCCGCACGCATCTCTGCATCTGCTGTCATCTACGCCGAAGGAAGTAGCAGCATGTACAAAAGCCGAAGCGAGCAGCACGATCACTTAAAATAACCTTGTTCTATGTCTTTCCCAATGATGTTGCTCTAAAAATATTTTTGTTCATCTATATAATAGCCTATCTTTACAGTAGGCTATTTGTTTTGTATGTTAATATCCATTTGGTGAAACAACAAATCTTATACCTTGCTTTTGTTAAAATATGTTTTTAAACTATCATGTCAAACTGATTTGTTTACAAAAGCAGTAAAAGCTTAATTTAAAAAAAGGTCGGGTTTATTCTTTGGGTTCGGGCCTGTAATTACAATTAATTCGTCAGGTCCAGGTCGGGCTTGGAAGAAAACCCTATTCTGGACCGGGCTGGACCTGATTTTTTTTAGGCCCGAATGGGACATACAGGCAGTTTGTTTTTTTGTTTGAAACAAAAAATGAAAAAAAAAAAAAATTAAAAATTGTTTTTTCGTTTTCCGTTTATTAAACCTAAATGAAAAATCGGATAATGAAGTTTCATCCGATTGACCCATACGCCACAGTGTTGGTCTGCTCCGAGCAGCACCTTCACAGGTTCAGCCAATGAGGATACAGACAAGTAGAGCAAAAAGGAAGAAACCAAAAAATACAAATCAAATTGGGCCTGTTTGCTTAAAAATACATCATCACACATTTCTACACCATCTTAAGACATGTAACGAATTTATGCTTTTATTTGAGTTAGGTTTGCATTAGTGTTTTATTTGCAGAAGTTTTCTGAAGACAGAGGAGTTGAAAACAAGGACAAGCACAGGAGAACGCTGCAGCAGTTCCCTAGTCAACCAGAAGTGAATCCGAAGCTAAGCGGAAGAATTAACAAATTAAAAATCATTCAGCTGCACATCATTTCTGACTCAGGATCTTTTCATAAGTCTTGATACCCTCGTTTTTTATGTTTGGGGGCTTCCCCATCCTCCATCCTCCATAGTTGCTCACACCCTTCTCTCAGTTTGTAAAGTAACAGTTGACAGGTGCAATCCTTATGAATTTGTCTTTACCAATACTATTCAAGCTCTCGTCTCTTTCATAGCAGGTCGACCCTATGCTGACCCCGGAGGAAAGGCAGCTCAACAAAATGCAGAACCACGGCTATGAAAACCCCACCTACAAATTCTTCGAACAGATGAACTGAAGCACTGGGTGCTTTGCCAGCAAGTCATGCCTGACCACATGTTTTGTCCCCCCCAACACACAATCCCCAATAAAGTTAAAATCCAGCTGCACTCCCTTTGACAGTTTTATGATGTGTTGCAAATCTTAAGTAACTGATTCCCCAAAGGGTTCTTCCCTAAATGAATCATAGCCTTTCATCATTACGTGAACAATGAGATACCATGTTGGAATCAATTTTATTTTAGGTTTAGCTGTGCCACATCCTGTTCATGACCCTGGAAAAATCCATGTCGTCCCTGTGGCATGACTTGACCTACACTACAGTTTAATTTTGAATTATGCATAATGCTTTATGATATTTGTTTTTCAGTAGCAGTTTCTCTGTTGAGATTGTACCACAGTTAAATATATACCAGTGTAGATGGGTGTGAATGACAGCCTATAGCTTATAGCTCACTTCAGCTTATTGCGACATCAGATGGCATTAAAAATTGATCTGTAGGTGGTTGAATGTATGAGACAGACTTCAAAATAAGTGACAGAAAAACACAGTAAGTGACACAGAAGTACAGTATGAGCTGATGGTACAAAACACTTTTATCTCTGAGGAAATGTCTTGTGTTATCTTTATTATTTGGACAAAACATGTCAAACAACATTCAGAGTATTTAATTATGAATTTGGTTAGCTTTGTTTGTTCTGCTTTCTAAAGAAGTCTAAAACCGACTAATCAGAAGTCCACTAATATACCAAACGCATGACATCTTAGTGTATGACGCTGCAGTGTTTATTTGTGTTGTTCTTGTCATTGCCTTTTGAAGTGTCCCAAATGTCACCGTTTCAAAATGGACACTGTATATAAGAAGTACATGCGACTAGATGTAGACGTTTCTATGATTAATTTGCATTAATGTAATGGAATAATATATTAAAAATAATAATAACGATAATGATAACAATAATAATTGTGCTGTTAAGAGAAAGAGAAACATTTTCCTAACATGGCTGATTGAAAACGGACTGTTGTAAAAACCAGCACAAGACGACGACAAAGCAACTACTTTCTGAATGTATTCGAGGTAGACGTTGAGACTCCATCCTCTTTTGTTTCATCACTTCCCTTTTACTACATCTTAGTGGGAGTAGTAAAGTCCAAACCTTCTAGGAGACAAGATGTCTGATCCACTCGTCATCACTTCGTGTAGCATTTCACATTTTGCGAATGTATATTTGATCCGAGGATTAATTCGATGTTTCGTCCTGCACAAAGCAGTGGAGCGTAAAGTGTCAGCGTAGGACTCCTAGAAACACATGGTCATAGTTTTTATGACACTTTGACTAAACTCATTAACACTAGATGATAGTACTCTATAAAAGTTTTATTTACTTGTCTCATGAAAGAGCTTTTCACAGAATGACTCGTAGTTTTTCACATTGGTGACCAACTCTGCATAAGTACTTTAAAAAGGGATTGTCCCCTTTTTTCTGACTAATTCTTTACTGATCGATGTGTCGGCTTCATTTTTCTTTTTTTTTTTTTAAACCACTAAATTCCATCATTTGGTCGTCTTGGTTAAAATAGGTCACACTGTAGAATGTCACTTTTGGGTCATCGGTTTTTAACGTATATGCTCCATACCAAAATCAGCTTGTACTTTCTTCTGTTTTTGTTGGTTGGTTTGTTTTTGCAGACCATTTTCTATGAAGCTTGCTTTTTTTAAATCATTATTATTCCTCAAGGAAGTTGAGTAAATTATTACAACTTGTGGAGTATTTTTCGTTTGTTTGTTTGTTTTCTTGCATTAAAAAAAAGAGCGAAACGTTCTGATTAGTGAAGTACTGAGTTTAAACTTGCCATAATTTGGGTTTGTCTTGGCGGGCAGGTTTAATAGCGGGGTTGTGTCTGAGTTATGACAAGTTGAGGACAAAGTCATAGCCCTTGTATATTTTGTACAGCTACGTTAGTGAATGAAAACATTGTATGTTCACAGTTTAAGTCAGTTGATCTTGTAATGATACTTCTGAAACCATAGATGAGAAGAAGCTTGCCTGTGTTTCCCAAACCACTGAAGGTTTCCTACCAGCATTTAGCAGACGTAGAACGGTGTATACTCTAGTTCAGTCACATTTGTACCGACGTCCTCAGTCCGATTCTAGACTTCTTTGTTGGTCTGTCCCCTATACCTTCCCGATGAAATGTAAACTATGTTATTGAGGTTTTAATTGCTGCATTATTGCCTTTTACAATGCTGTGTTTTGGATGTAATTATTCTGTATTTTTTATTTAAATTGTACGTAATAATCAGTTGGAACAAGGGTCACGTGTTTCACATGTAATTACAAGCATGTATGAGGAAAAAAATAAAAAGGGAACATAATCAGAAATGTAAATACTTGTCCTCTAATTGACAAGCAGTGGCACGAAGCACAACTTGAACCAAACGACTGATTTGTGATAAAGCTTAGAGTGGTTGTCTGATTTCGAAGAGCTGGTCCTCATTCCCATTAGAAACCTTTAACCAAAGACATGTTTCCCAATAACTCAAACACAGTTCTTTATTTGGCAAAATGTTTTCAGTGTAACTGTATTGTTAGAAGTTTGACTAATTTAATCTGGTTAAATTAACAGTAATAAAAGTGAATGACCCCTTAACTGTCGTCTCTGCTTGGCTTTATTGTCCACAATTAAAGACAAATGGCTGATTATTTAGTCCGTGTGTGCGCGGGTGTGTGTGTGTTGAAGTCATTTCAAGATGGCTGCCACAATTAATCGTCCTTAGCCAACACAAAACTGGCTGTAACTCAGTTAAATTTAAACAAGGTCTTTTTTTATTGATTTTTACATTTTCAGTAACAGAACAAATTGATAGAAAAAAACAAACACCACTCCCACCCCATCCCTCCCCCACCAGATCAGCCACACATAAATAAACAAAAATAAATCAAACAGGTACTGACAAGTTCACATAACACAAAGGGCTGCCACGTGTCCAAGAATCTTTTTACAGAACCCTTCAGGGTATGTCTTTTTTTTTTTTTTTCCAAATGGATACGGTACATCACCTCTCTCATCCAATGTACATATGTTGGGGGGTTTGGGTCCTTCAAAAAAATGTCTGCAGTTTGGGACAGTTCCAGAATGAATGCAGGAATGTAGCTGGAGTTTATTTGCAATGATTGCATGCTGGGTCCAGGTTGGCTTTGATCCTGGACAGTTTAAAACTCAGTCAGATTTACAGAAATTGAGGTAAATTTTGTGGTAGTGACAGATACTCACCCCCAACATTATATTTATATATGTAACACATCTCATAAGATTACTTGAGATCACACAAAGTAAAATGTACACATTTTTATGCAGTTGGCCATGATTCCAGCCTCATCATAAGATGGTTTATGTTTAAATCTCTGTCAAAGGTGGCAGGCAATGTGTGTTTCTTCAAGGAATGCTAAGGCCTTTACTTCAGTGTTTATGTTTTGTTTTTTCATTCACATGTATACCTTTTGGTATGGTGTAATGTTGACTGTGGGGAACATTTATTCAGATTTTTACTGAGAGGCAACAGGCAGAAGACTGGAAATTGTAACTCTTTTTGGTCAATCATGGACAGTCAAAGGAGGAAACTTGTCACACTTAAAAATCTGTTCTTCTTCCAGTTCATGTCCTGAGCTATAGTTCTCTGGAAAAAGAAACCTAAAGAGCACATAAACATGCAGCTTTCAACTCAAATCAAAAGTGCCTACACACATAATGCGGTGGTTATATTTAGCTCTGGCCTAAAATATAGTTTCTACTCGTTTGCGTGTCAAGTGCTGACATAAATATTACACTTGATAGTAAAACTTTCTTGGAGATAAACATCAAGATGAAGATAAGAGTGTCTCTCAGCTTTTAGCCTGGAGTTGCAGTGACTCCTTAAGCCACAGGTTCATTTCTGTGAAGCCAAAAGAAGAGCTCACTTCCTTTCAGAAAAGCTACATGTGAAGGCATCCCTTTTTAAACTTCTGTCACACTACAAAAATACAAAAGAAAACAAAAAACTTTTTGTCAAATAGAAACGTAGAGACTAAGCTCCTGGAACTGTTGAAACACTCCACGGTGTTTGTTACAATTTATTTTTGTGGTTTTAATATGACACTTTTTGTTATTGTGCTCATTAAAGAATCTTCACAGTAAAACACTGAATTTTGTAGGTGAGTACTGGGAGGAGGCACTATAATTACCATCTTTGTTACATTTCTCAAAGAAGAACTTGCAATGAAGCTTGCAAACTGTTTTTAGCAAAAACAGAAGAGCCTCAGAACAAATCTGTGAATTACCGTACTTTTTGGACTATAAGGTGCACATAAAATCCTTTAATTTTCTCAAAAATCGACAGTGAGCCTTATAATCAGTTGCACCTTATGTATTAATTCTGGTTGTGCTTACTGACTTCGAACCCATTTTATGTGGTTATTGTGAATGAGTTGAATAAAGTTCGACTTAAGCGACTGTTTTGTTTCACTTAATGCATCTTATACAACATATAGTCTGAAAAATATGGTATGTAATTTATTCAGTCTTGTCCAACTAAAACAAACATTTAAAGGACATACAGAACTAGAAGACTGTAAATTCTACAAACATTGTTACATACAGTAGCCTATTCGGATTCTGATCTATATTATACACTTCACCTAATTAAAAAATACTGTACAGTAATATTCATGACAACACTTTTAGTTGATTATTCAATTGATTTATCTTCTTTGGCCTGCTCAGCTTCAGGGGTCGCTACAGCAAGATAACTCACACAAAGGTTTGGTTGTTTTTTTTTTTCCTGATGTAACTTCAGATGACCGAGCTGCAGCAGCCCTCTGTGTGGAGCAGAGGACTGCCATCCAGGAGGGAGCAGCTGGGGGTGTTGAGGGCCCAGAGTGGGGCAGATGAGGGTTGAGGCAGATGTGTGCTTCACCCTTCCCACCCAAATTTCCATATAACAGAGGATTCAAACAGGATCTCACGATCACAGGCTCGTCTTCTCTGTGCCACCATTTCCCCCATTAGTTTATTATTTAACAGCATTTAGGGGTAAAAAAAAAAAGTGTTCAAAATCAGTGGATTTATGTCAGATTGATTTGTGTATGAATATGCTAAAAGGAATACAGGTGGTCCTCGAGTTACGGCGGTCTCTACCTACGGCGCTCCGGACTTACGAACGGCACCCGATGACGTCAT
>JARVGS010001283.1:21739237-21758447 GCA_031762315.1 Hypsolebias antenori
GAGTAAACAAGAACATGGTAGAATATAATGTTGCAAGCAGGATGACTTTGAATGAATGAGAAATAGTAGTGCAAAAATAGTAGTAATCACGTCCTACCAGGGGCGATTCTAGAATATGCCCTTTAGGGGTGCTTAGCCCCCAATGTTGACAATGGCACTTGGCTTGAACAACACGGTGGCCATTGGCATCAGAAGCATTTGTAATGGGAGCTGACCAACAGCTCTCCTTGTGTGAATAGAGCATGCTCCGCTCCTCTCCCGCATCCTAGCCACAGTCTTAAAAACATAGTGTAGCCTAAGTTCACTTTTAGATTAAAAAAAAAAAAAAATCTCTAGCCAATATGAAACAATAATAATAATTGCTCCTTCTCATCAATGGCCTATGGCAGCACCTGCAAGTAAGAGGCGTTTACCTTCAGGACAAATTGTGGTCATAGATTGGTCAGTTGCTAAAATGCCTACTGGATTGATTGACAGGTGGTGTCAAAGATCCCACTTGTGCAAAAAAAAAAAAAAAAAACGATTTTACTGGCCCTTTTAAGACAGTCATTATTTATTACATATTTATTCCAAATGTATTCATTATTTTGGTGTGAGAACTGAGTTTACTTACAAAATTGTAATGATGGTTTCTAAGTTTTTCAGGGGTGTTGAGTTGCTTGAGCGCCCCTGTAAAGAGTGTAAAATCACCACTGCGTCCTAGTGTAGATAGCTCATTGTTGTTGTGGTGCATGACTGTAACTGATTTTTTTTACTAAAGGGGTAGTATCATCCACTGAAAGCTCCTCAAGAAATTCAGAACCTCTTGTTGTCATACTTCTTGTTTCACTAGAACACAGCAGCTGCTTTCAGGTTATGATGATGCTTTAAGTCCCAAATGTGACAGCTGTTTTCCACACACAGTTTTACTTTTGAGAAAGAATGAATCATTTCATGTCTTCATTTCAGACAGACCTGAGCTCCACTTCCTCATTTCAGACAGACCTGAGCTCCACTCTTGTTTCCGCTGCCGTGTGTACGTAAGATATTGACTTTAATAATTCAGAAACACGTCTAGATGGTTGTTGACATTTACCCTTACAGCTCTGTCTGCGTTTGCAGGGGCAGTACCTGTCACCATCATCGCCCTGCTCGTCATATTTACCGGTACCTTGATTCTCTTCAAAATAAAAAGAGGTATGGTGTTTTTGTTGCGGCTTACATTGGGAACCGTCATACATTTGTCTCACTAAGCTTCTTTTTTGCAGCAGACTAGTTTGGAAAGTGATTTTAAAGCCGAAAATGGGATTGATTAGCCAATAAATATAAATGTGACATTGAAAGTACCTGTTGCTGTTGCTAATTCCAGGTCGGTGCACAGAGAGGTGCTTTAAAAGAAGTCCATCGTTTATAGATCCAAGTTTGGCTCTCGACCCCTTCTCAGCAAGCAACAACAAAGACATGAAGGACATCCTCAGTGAGTGTTTTGACTGAGGGAAACTGAAAAGTGTGACTTAGTTGATTGGAAATGTGGAAAACGTATGAGTCTGAAAGTTTTCCATCTAAAGTTTATCATGTACTGTACAATAAAATTATTGATCTGGGGTTACGGGTCGGGATTAATTCATCCAAGGAGGCAAAATCAGATCTTTTAAAGTAGAACAGTTATGAACAATGAATATCTTACGTACTGCAGAAACCTCTTTAAACCACCCTAATTTGGAAAAAATAGATCAACAAGCTAAGAGCTAGTCTGAAAACGACTTGGACCAAATTGGAATGATGTTTTCTTGGAGAAGACGGGAGAGTTGTAATCTTAATTTCTTTAGCTGTTCATGTGTGAACCACTGCATGAATCTTTACATCCTATGTTGCAGGTGAAAATCTGTCATTTCAACAGGAAATGCCTCAAGTGAAACAGGAAGTGTTTGTGTTTGCAAAACCCATAAAATTCTGTATAAATAACTGTATAATGTAACTGACCATGGTCTAAATATTTTTAAAATAGTGTTTGCATGAACATCTATGATTTTTCTTTTATAATTAAGAGTTGTTGGGCTTGGCCTCACTCAAACTAGATGCTAGCTCTTAAGTTTAGTCAATCTACAGCAGGTAAGATATTACTTGTTCATAACATTTCCACCAAACAACATTTTATCAAATCTAAACTATCCCTTGTAACAGTTAAAATCAGTTTCTTTCCACTATCTTCAGTTACCCTCTGACTTGTGGATATTTTTGTTTCCATTAGCTGTCGACACCATGGCAGCACCATTACAGACCGTGCTGGACAATCTGGATGTTCTGGAAGACTTGGTGATTTTGTTGGATCCTGAAACTCGGGGAATAAAAAACACAAAGCATCTGGCCTCCCACTGCTCCTTCTCCGCCACCTGGATCACTTACACGTACTCCATGAAAGACAGCAAAAGCCCGCTGAAAGCTGTGCTTGAGGGGGTCACCAGTAGAAACCCGGACTGGACTGTGGGCCACCTGGCCAAGCTGCTCAAACAAATGGGCCGCAACGATGCCATTGCTGTCCTCGCTAAACTCAAGTCTGGTCCACCTGAAAAACAGTACTTCTGAAAACATCCAACCCACGAACCATTCTTCATATAAAAAAAGGAACAGTAAAGCGCAAGATCCATGGCTACAGGCTCATTTTATATTATAAATTATACCCAGAGGTCCATCTCCATCTTCTACCCTTTTTGGTTGTTGCATCACGGAGGCAACAGGTCCTGGAGAAAAATCCCTCTCTTCAGCTCCTCCTCTGGGATCCTGAGGCATCCTAAGTCCAGAGAGGATATATAACCTCTCCCGTGTTCTGGGTCTCCCCAGTATGGATTACCAAGGAAACATCCAAAGGGAGATGTGTCCACAAGGCATTCTAATGCCCGAACCACCGTAACTGTTCCAGCCACTCCTCCACAGCCTCTTCTCTTTTCGATGTAGAGCAGCAACTTAGCTTTATAAAGATCTTCACCAGCCACCCTATGATGGAAGCTCTTCTCTACCGTTAGTATCCAGAATCTCTTTATTTCAGTCATGATCAATACCTCATGACCATAGCTGAGGGTTGCATCATAGACAGACCAGTAAAACGAGAGCTTTGCCTTTTCACTCAACTTCTTTCTTCCATGACCGACTAAAGCTGTGCCCTCATTAGTGTGAGGCCTCGATCTGTTGGTCCTTCTCCATTTAACCATGACTCATTAAAAAGACACCCTCTGTCCGCCCATCGCCGTCCAACAATCACTCATAAACAAGACATCCAGATGCTCAAACTCATCCACGTGTCTAGCAGATCCTTGCCTGCTAAACAGCACATTATATTTTTAACATGTTTGACAGCAATAGAAGATACTGGTAGTCCCCTGATGCATATACTTATTCATACATTTTTGGCGCATGGCAGTATGAATGTTTAGCTGAATCTGGTTAGAAAAGTAAATGCACATGAGAAGACCTCTCTCTATGGCTGGAACTTCCATTTAATGAATAATAGTGGGAGTAATTTATTGCAGAAATATAAAATTGTTTAGCATATTTTTATTGGATCCGTTGTTTTGACATGCGGAGTCTGTTTTGGCTTGTTATGTTATTTATAGACGTTATGTTTGAATGTATTTTATTTCATATGTATTTTCTTGTTGTTTAAAAAGGAGCAGATGTTATAAGATTTTTTTCTTCTTTCTGCTGCCTTTCATTTTCTTTGGAAATTGTTTTTTTTGTTTTGTTTTAAAAGTTGTTTAATTTTAACTGAAAATGAATAAATTTAATTAAAAGAAAAAGTTTCTGGAATAATTTTAGCCATTTAGTTGATGACTGAAAATATATTTTTCTGAGAAAATTCTAAAAACAAAACTGTGTGCAAAGATCTTGCACACACACAAGAAGGCATGCAGTTTAAAGTGACACTTAGAAGTCGACGCCTTTTCAAGCTTGGCTCAGCACCGAGACGTTTTTGACAGGAAAAACATCAGTCAGTTCCAACTCCAAGTGGGTAGGTTTGATCGTTCTCCCTCAACTGCTTATTTATGTATGCTGCACTAACCAAAGGTTTTCCTGTTTTTGTACTGAACCACTTTTAAAAATTTATATATATATATATATATATAAACATTTAATGTTTTTATGCTTTGAATCTTTTATGTGTATTTATATCTCCAGTCATGTAGTGAACTGTTTATACAAAATGTAATAAATCTATTGTAACATCCCACTTTAAAGTTATGGTTTATTTCACAAACAACTTTTTTAAAATAAAAATAAATCTATTATAAAATGAGCATTCCTTGAAGGCACGTTTTTTTGCTTTCCACCTTGCATGCAAAAGTTTTAAACAATCCAAGTCACCGCTCCAAACTTTAGGTCAACATACACAATACTTATTGAGTTATGATCAATGGCTAGTTTGCTAAGGTTAATTAGCACCTCTTGAATCAATGCAACTATAAAATTTAATCAGTTATTGATGTACGTTCGGTGATTTTCTGAGACTTTCATTAAAATGTGTGCACTGGTTTATAAAAGATGTTGCCAAAAGACGAGTTGGATTCCTGACTGCCAATTTTTAAAACAAAGTACTTCCACATTTTTCACTACTTTTTAACTTACACACACATATATATATATATATATATATATATTACAAAGTATATATATATATATATACATGTATATACACATATATACACACATATATATATTTACACACATATATACACACACACACACCCACATATATACACACATATATATATATATTTACACACATATACACACACACACATATATTATATATATATATATATATACAGTATATATATATATATATGAGGTTGACTTTCAGCTATGAACACACCAAAATTTAGCTCAACATCTGTAAAACTGACCAGTTTTTACCCATGCTAAATTATGTTGGCTTTAGTTACCATTTTGAATCGGGTCGACGCCAGAATTTAATCTGTAGATGATGTACAACAAAATATGTCCACTGGTTAGAGAGATATTTTGCTAACAGACAATCAAATGCACATTGGCAACCACCTGATCGCCTTTTTAAAGTAACAGGACATAATAAACACAAAAAAATAGGTCAAACATCTTAACGTATTTATTAATGAACAATATAAATAAAAAAAGTGCATAGAAAATTAAACAGGTTTAGAAATATATATACAAATATTTACAAACTCAAGGGTTTTTTGTACACAGTAACAAAGACAGAAATTTAAAGAGCACATTTTCTCATTTGTATGTCTTTTACACTTTAAAATAATCCTAATATATATATATATATTTATTTATATCTATATATAGTTGTATGTGTGTGTATATTAGTATACAGTATATTGATATAACGTACAGCTTTGTTGTTTTAAACAAATCCTGGGATGGTCGTAACTTCTGTGTATGAATAGTGCCGCTGCATCCATCAATACACAAACAGGAAAAAGAATAAACACACACACACACACATACGGATAATAAAACCGAGCGACTCTTTAAATCATCAGTCTCTTTTTGCATCAGTATTCCCAAACATCTGTGTGAAACAGCTGAGGTAGAATCCTTGCAAGGAGTCGGGAGTGACTCTGCTCGTGATCACCACGTTGATCTGGGCTCCGTCCCAGTGACTGGACATGCGAGAGCAGGAAAATGATACAACTTGCTCCATCAGGTTGAGAGAAGAGATGCGGAAAGAAAAAAAAAAAAAAAAAAAAAAGAGAAGATTTGGGCTTTTTAACAGTGCTCACTTTTACTTCTGTGGCTGATTCTAAGACAGTCAATACTATCTACGATTAAAAAAATATTAAAATGTTTCTTTAAAAAAAAAAAAAAAGTTTTGTCATGAAGGCCACGACACAAGTGTCTCAAAACAAAATTTCAAGTAAATATCTGAAATGAAGGACATCATCTGTAAAAAATAAGATGCCAAAGAGGGCCCTTTAAACTGCCACCACCTACACACAGCACAACCTTTACAATAAAAAAATAAAACACCAATAAATACAATTGAAACAGTGTGATTTCAACTCGCCTCGTTACTGAACTCACGTTACACATTATTTTAAAGGTGCTGAATGCTTTTTCAGCTCTGCGTCATTAACATCCACAGCTGAACACTCAGTAGCACGTCTCCCCCCTTCCCCCCCTCCCTGATTTAGAGGAACTGTAGCAGGTTTCACAATCATCATTTTGACGTTGGGTGTTTATTAGAGTGCAACTGCAGCAAACCACTTATTGCAATAAGTAACGAGCATCTGCCTACAGAATAAAATATTTATTTAAAAGGGTAATTCCTCCATAACTCTTCGCTTTTGGCTTGGGTAGTGTTTGCTACATACTCTGTATACTGTTTAAAAAAAAAAAAGTCTTTTAAGACACACTCTATATGCGTGTCTACGTCACTGACTGAAAGCAGTGCTTTGCGACGACCAATTTGGAAGAAAGTGGATGAAAAGACGAGTGGCAGTAAATGGACATCTTCGCACAGATCAAAAAATGTTAGCTTGAGTGCATAATTTGACTACGAGTGATCTCAGCAGGGAGAAGATACAGCTATACAGTTCCTGATTCGCAAGACGTTTGAGTCCGACTAAAGACAACAGCTTTGAAAGCTTAGCACCATGGTTTAGTTATTCACAAAATGTACATCTTAAAAAAAGAAATAATAAAAAAAAAAAAAAAGAAGAGAGAGAACGTTTTAAGGAGTTGAATGTGAGGAAGATAAAACAAAAACAGGTTCGGCTCATGAACAGACTTCACCACTGCACGGATGGGGGAGAGGGGTGCAACGAAAGCACCTGTTACCAGAAGATGGAGCGGTCGTAACAACAAGTGTTCAATGGACATCTCCCTCCTAGAAATAAATAAAACAAGGAATTAAGCTGTGAAGATTTTCAGTGATGATTCAAACATATAAGGCTTGGTGAGTGTACCAGAATTATTTGCTGTTGGCGTCTGATTCATTTCAATTTATGTCCGTATTTCCGTTATAACTGCTGCACTGTCAGAAATAGCAAAACCACATCCTTGACAACTGCTGTGTGGGCACACGTGTGAGTGAGAGAATTCTCTCTATCGCAACTTTCTTAGCTGCATGACTTGTCTGCAGCTTCAACGCAGAGCCACATTCAGTTAAGGCAAAAAAAAAAAAAAAAAAAACGGGAACCCCACTCCTTATTTCGCTCCTCAGTTAAGGAAGCGCCGACATCGCCGGGCCCCGCAGTTACAGCCCAGTTTGTTGCTGGCGTCTTCAATGGGGAACTTGTAGTCGTATGTGAGCTCCTCCCCTCTGTAGATCTTCCGGAGTGCGAAGATGACGATGTGTTTCCGACCTTCCACGTTGATCACTCGGGAGTAGCAGTTGGGTTCGCAGGAGTGGTTGATGAACCTGGCTGCGTTGCCGTGCATGGTCGCGTCCACCACGTCGAAGTCGTCGATGCGGAACATGTAACAGCCAATACCCTGAAAAGACAAAAACATTAGTCTTCTTGTATTTAACTCCCACGTTTTCAATTCACAGACGTGAGCTAGGTTAAGTGAAGCTGATCAGAAAGGCTGCAGCGAGACAAACCTTGCCATCGTAGTACTTTTCTCTTTTGTCGGTGAGCACAGAGCGAATGACGATGCCTGCGTACTCGATGACCATCTCCCCTGATTCAATGTTCCTCTTACAAAACAGACCGCGCCCATGAATAGCAGACCTGCAAAACAGAAAAGTTGGTTTAGGATTCCCAAAAAAAACATTTAATAAAGTCATGATTTCTGAATATCTATAGTCAGGATAAGAATTGATGTGCTCAACATGACCAGCTTTTATTTTGTTAACACCAGCACCTGGTAGTGACAAGCCAAGCCTTCTAACAACAAAACAACACGTCAGCCCTAGGATTTGTTTCTACCATCATGGTTTATTTTGAAAGGGTTATTATCAAGTGGCAACTATGGAGCTTAGCTAGGCCTGTCACAATATATTTTGCTGGGCGATTAACTGTCTCAGAAATTATTGCGATAAACAATAATATTGTTTAAAATTTACATTAATAATTATCGTCAAATTTGAGAAGAAATGTCGGTTAATTTGTTTTGCATTTAGTATCTTTTTCGACCACTGGATGGCAAAATAAGACTGAACCACAGGATGGATAGAGAGGGAGCGAGAAGCGTCAAAAAAGGGAGGGAGGGAGGCCCCTTGACGTGACATGGGCTGTCTCTCTTCGGTTCTCAAAATGGCGGACGCTTGGTGTGGTTTGAGCTCTTTAGCATAGCATTTTTCACACAAAGCTTTTAATAAAAAATTAAAAAAAATCAGTAAACAAGTTCTCAGCTTCTTTTTGCAGAGAAAACAACTTTTTACATGAAGGCAAGGATTTCAACCGTGAATTTTAGAGCTTTGACAAGACAGGTTTTTTTCCCCGAGGTCGGCCTGTTAGCTTAGCTCGTTGCTTAGCGTCACAACTTGGCTGCTTTTAACGATCCGAAAATGCGATTTTGGACGGTTAAAGTGGATTTTAAAAGAGAAAGGGAGGAGTCAGTGAAGAGCACAAGAGTTGAGCCTTTTGTCATCCAGTGTCTTCAGTAGAAAGAGACGAAGAAACGATAAAGCTGAAAAATGAAAACTAGGTCTATAATTTTCATTTATCATGCGATTTATTCATTTATTGTTTATTGTGACAGGCCTAAGCTCAGCTTTACTTCCATTTGAAGAAATATAGAATAATTAATTAATGTACTCTTTTTTTGTCTTGATGCATGCTCAATAATCCAGGTAGGAAAATCCAAGTCAGGTCCTCTGGACGGACGCAAAAAAAATAAAGAAATATTTTTTATTGAAACATTTAGTCTTTAATCCAAAAGACTTTGTCAGTCTGAGGAGCTGCGACAAAGGGTATCAGGGTACTAAAAGTTAGTCGTGAACAGCTAGTTTTGGATGTCAACAGCAAACTGATTGGTCCACTGTGCTAAGGGGCTATTTATAAGACTGATGGAGATGTGAAAGCTCACAGATGTTTTTCACTTATTAATGTCAAATGTATATGAACCGTGTGTGTGTGTTTGTGTGTTAGAGCTGTTTTGTCTGGACAGAGTGGAGCTGCAGATGCACGGAGCCTTTCAGCTGATAAGCAGAGTTGTCTGACCTCGCCTGTGTCTGATATGTTGCTTTGTCTCTCTGGAGACAAAGCAACATGTAAACATCTTAATGCTTGTTTTTTCAATGCTGCTCCATCTTGCAAGATTAAATCCTGGGTCAAGAAAATAACTTATCCTTCCTGTGTGGCTTATTTATGAGCTATGATGGGATAATTTAATTATCCAACAAAGACTGAGTTTACTGCAACTCCTCAAACTGTCAGTCTTTTGGATTAAAGATGAACCGTTTCAACAGTTTTTTTTACTTTGTGCATCCGTCCAGAGGACATGACTTAACTTTGTTACTCTTTTTTTTTGCTTCAAATTCAATGCTAACGGAGTCTGATAAACAATAACCCACAATTATTTGTATTAAAAATACCACAAGGCAACTAATATTACATTTTACTGCAAGTCTATGGAGTTTTTTTTTAAACAAAAAAATTAAATATATTTTCCATGAATCCTTCAGCAAAAACACACAGTCATTTTTTTCTTGTCGAAGCCACCTCATTACCACATGTGATGCAAATAACTATAAACTTGACTTGAACTAATACAATTGGAAAACCTCACAGAGTTGTAAATTACTGGTAAGTTTATTTTAAATTGAAAGATGTGAATTTTAAGGATGACCTTCATCAGTAAATTGCAGTTTATAGTGAGACAAAAGTTGGGGTTTAATCAAATTTTTTAAATCAAACCTTTAGTAAGTTTTAGGCCCAACCTGAGCAAGACCAGAAAAACATGACATAAAAACCAGTGACGTCTGTGTCAGGTGTGGTTTTGAACACCAAGACATGCCTCGTTTCATTATTTGTAAGAAGAGCAGTTTCAATAAAAACAAGAAGCTGACATTTCCAGCTTTCTGTTTTTGAACTGGCCTAGTTGTGTCACAATGTGTTTGCAATCATTACAAGGAGCTCTTGATTGTTTAGCAGCTGTAGCTGACCTGTAGACCCCCACAGCCTCCTTGGACGTTCTCTCCAGGTGTCTGAAACGCATGGCCATGGGCAACTCCAAACTGGTAGCCCGTCTAAGAAAAAGAGCAAAAGTAACGTCACCGATGACATCTGTGGAAAATTCATTAAGAAAAACACTAACTATAAAGTGATTGCGGAAGAAACGTAAATGACAAACAATTCTAAGATGTTTTCAAAGTTCTGAAACTGAAATGATGACACCATAGATCTGTGGCAAGACTCATACAAATCAAGATGCATCACTTCCAGTTTGGCCAGATGCTCTGGTACATGCACAATTCATTGGAACGTGTTCATACTGTGTCATATTTCCTGGTTTGTTTGATTCTGTAACTGTCAATACACTTAATATTGAAAGGGAATTTCACGTGGTTGCCTCTTCTTTACAGGCTAGAAATGACAAGCATTAAAACCACACAGCTGCATTGTTTTATCTGTACCACAGCTTTTGATTTAGACTTACAAATTAAAAAAATGAACAAAATAATTAGTTATGCATACAAAAATCAGCAGTAGTTGATAGGTTCCCATATCTAGTTTTTTTTTTATTTTTATTATTATTACATAATGTACTAAATCAGTTCTACATTTCATACTTTACAGGGACAATGCAGGTATTGGTTTACATCTATTTGGACCATTTTGTGTGATTTAAACATTAATGCCAGTTAATTTAGCACATTAAATGCTATTTTAATTAAAAAAAAAATTAAATGCTTGCACTGAACATTTTATTATCTTTACTCGCTCAAATGCTTCAGAGATCAACAACTTGAATGTGATTCTGCACCTGCATCAACACTTCTCTGAGCATTTTGAATCCAAAAAGCATTTATTTAATTCATGGCAGAACTGTGTGTGGGTTGTTGCTTTTTTCTGCTATTGAAGTAGGAAAAAAGAAACACTAGAGCAGCATAAAATGGAGCAGATATTGTAACCATGAATACAGTGTGTGGAGAAAACAGCAATAATAAAACTAAAGTAATGCTGTGTCAGTGTGTTTATTGGCCTAAAGGCTGCATGTTGAGCCAGACAAAAATAACACCAATAAAGGCTGACCTCGTGGACTTCAAAAGAACATCATCTTCCTCGTCATCATAAGGTCCGATATCAGGAAGCTGTCTGTGCTGAGAGGCCAGGAAGTTGAACATGTCAAAAGTAGACTTCCTGTGTGATTAGAAGAAATGAGAGGAAATAAATATTTTCTTTGGCGATGGCTACTTTTTAGCCTGGACACTTCTCAGGAATGACAACGATCCATTCAACTGCAGTAGAAGGGAGTCACTCTTTAAGGACGATTCAGAAGATGTCAGCTATTTTTGATAACGTTCATGTTTATTTTGTCTTTTGCAATATCAGTATGACATTTTCCCCCAGTTTGAAGAATTTAACTTGTCAACATGTACTTCAGCTAACAAAAACAATTTGAGAACTAATTTGTCTTAAGCAAACACGGGGCGAGATGCAGCTGTGTCTGATACTGAACAGTCTGAAACTAACAGATGTTAAATGTAGCAAACATGTGGGTCGAGTCTTTCAGAGGAATAATAAAGACTGCTTTAAGGACAAAAGTCCAAGACTTTAAAAAAGTTGACAGGAAGAAAAAAAAAAAACTTCACTTCTAATAAAAGCATGTTCAAATTATACTTTTTGTAAATTGATTACAGTTATGAGGTTTCTAGCAAATTTTGGAAAGCTCTCATCTACAACATTTTATATCAGCGCAGGAACTGTCATTTTCTTTAATATTCAAAGTTTCAGCTAAGACGGCGTCAGGGTAGCAGTAATATGCAGACCTACCTAACGTAAAGCTCAGAGCGGGCACAGCCACTGGGATTCACGGGCAGATCATCCTCCTGGCTGAACTGTTTGAAGAAACGGAAGGTATGTCGCTGACATCGATGAGCTCCTTCAAGTTGTTCCAGCAGATAAACCACAGCGTCATGGATCAGTCCCAGCATGCCGGCACCAGTGATCTTCTGGAAGGTCAGAGGCCGGAGTCTGGCTATCGCTCGAGCCTCCTGCACACCATCTATCACTGCTTTCCAAGCCACTGAAAGGAGGGTTGAGCATTAAATGCCACTTGTTGAACCTACATTTCACACAATACTTAATTTCACATAAATTCAACTTACCTTCAATACTGTCTGCCTCCACAGCGAAACCATCATCGCTGGAGATCTCAAATCTCAGATGCGGCTGCTCTCTGTTAATTGGACATTCTTCGTCGTCAACAGATGATGAAAGCTCATCGTCTGATGTTGAAGCAGCACCTAACAAAGCACCGTTTATACAATCTTGTTTGTACACACAGCCCTCAACTATTTAAATTTGTGTGTGTAAATTCCTGAGGTTGTAAATACCAGAGTACTTCTTCCAGTCTGTGAGATTGTTGTGTCCCACTGGTTCCCATGCATGCTCCTCGCCTTGTTCATCCTGAGACAAATAACTCCAAGGCTCTGACCTGGAAAATAAGATTAAATATTTTCAATACACAAATCCTGACACATTTACTGTGTAAAACTAAACTTTCAACTTAATCTATGGTTTGATTTGGATATGAAGGAAGCGCTCCATTAGTAAAACTGTTTGTGTTCTAAAACTGAACTGTTTGTTAATGGCAGCGAGCGTGAAGTGTTTGTGTAAGCTGCATGTCAAATTCCATTTCTCAAAAGAGTTCTCTTAACATGTAGAGCAGCTACAACCACATAATTATTAAATCAGAAAGTGCAACTTAAGAAATGAACAAGCCAAAATTTTTAAATTTGTCTGAAATTATTCAAAAACATACATCTTTAAATCTGCCTATTTTAACTAGGTCAGTCAAAAAAATCTTGCTCATCTATATAAAAAAGACTGTTTTGAATTAAAATAAAAATGCTGATGTCCCATGTAGAAAACCATCCAAACAACTGCTGGTGCCAACCACTAACCACAGTGGTTTAGTGGTTGGCACTGTTGCCTCACAGCAAAGACGTTTGGACCTGGGGCCTTTCTGTGTGCAGCATGTGTTTGTGTGGGTTTTCTCCAAGTACTCCAGTTTCCTCCCACATTCCATCAAAACATGCATGTTAGTCTGCCTTCAGGCCCAGGCCTCCTTTGCAGAAGGGATCAGTGATCTTAATGGGAACTGCCTGATGAAATAAAGGTAAATAAAATAACAATAACTTACCCAGAGCTATCAGAATCACTCATGTGATTCATGTCCTTTAGTTCATCCAGGTTCAGGACTCCTTTCACTGTTGGGGTTTTGATGCGAACACCTGAAGCTCTACTGGAGATGCTGGGAAAAGTTGCCTCCACATGCTCCTCCTCCTCACTGATGGACTCTGGCTGCAGGAAGTCAACTTTCGACTTCTTGGTGACAATGCGATCTGAAAGCGATGACACTCTTTTCATGCGGACGTGGGTACGAGGACGAGGCGCGAGAGCTGGTGGTGGCGAAGGAGAGCGTGGTGACACTGGAGGCTCTGGTTCAATTAAAAGGCCAGGTGGTAAAACTAGGGAGGAAGGACTCATGGTTCGGAGCCCGCTCCACTTAGGGGTGTAGTTACTTGCCATTGCTTGATTAATAATGGCCTGGGCACTTTCAGCGGAAGTCACAGGATGGGTTTCTGTAGACAAGGACGCCTGCCCTGCTGCCTTGGACGACTTGGATTTTTTGGATGAATTAGACTCCTTCTTTTTCTTTGGTTTTTTCATCTCTGGTACAGTTTCATCTTTTGGTACTTTTGGGTTTTTTCTTGACTTTTTCACATTTGTCAATGCCGCTGCACCGTTGTTATTGTTGCTGCTGGTGAGCAGCTGAGTGACTGTAGCTGGATTCTGCACAGCAGGGGTGACTGGCGCAGTGACAGCTGCCAAGTTGGCGCTGGGCGGTACTGCCATCATGTTACCAGCTGCCGCCAGCGTGGCTGAAAGTGCATTACTCTGCAAGAGGTTGGCAATCTGAGAAACACAATTGTAGGAGGGGGAGTTGGGAGTGGGCAGCTGGAAGGTGTTGCTTTCAGGGTTCTTCACAAATATCTGACCGAGCCGGTTCACCAGAAGTACATGTGGTGTAGGATCTACATTCGGACCTCCTACCTCCTTAACAGTAAGGATAGCGTGACCTGGTAACGCCTGGGACAGCACTGGTTGCTGAGGCTCCATAGCTGGCCTGGGTGTGGAGAAGTTGATGGAGATTGTGTGACCAGCTGTGGCTTCCTTTGGCACAGACGAAGAGCTATAACCATTCATGATAACGGGGGTGGCGGTGGTATGTAATGGCATTGGAGCAGTTGAACAGAGTGTTGATATTAAAGGAGTGGAAGAAACAGTGGTGACAGCTGCAGAACTGAACTGCTGTGTTTGCGAGGGGTATGCAGAAATGGAAATGGTAGCACAAGTTTCTGCTGGGGGACAAGTCCCCGCCATTGCTGGTAGCCCTGGATTATTTGCAACGTTTAGCTGCATTTCTGTCACATCTTCCACAGGAGTGAGGTTCGTTAGATTAGTAGAGAAAGGCTCGACGAGAGGCAAGTTTGTCGTTTCTTGTGCTGCCGTCACTGGCTGAAGCGTAATACTCCTGAGAGGAGGCTGACTGAAACCTGGTAAACAAGAATACAACTCAAGAGAATCGTCAAGGCATTGTGAGGGGTTTTGGCCATCAGGAGAAGGTTCAAGGAGATCCAACAGGGAGCTCTGGGTTATTTTGGCAGTCTCTGCTGATGAGGGTTCAGTCCTATTAGATGCCAAGTGGTTCATCAGCACAGTAGACCCCTTCAATTCAAAGCTGTTACTTTCAGGGTCTTTACAAGCCTCGGACTGGTTTGGAATATCTTGTAGCACAGGAAGTAGTTCTGTGAAACACGGGCTACTGTCACATCTCTCAAAAACAAGAGGTGTTTCAGGGACAAAACCTACACTGGAACCTACAAATGTCTCCTCTGAATATGTCTCAGGCACCTTTGTGAGTAAATTAGGAAGACAGTGAACAAGTGGAGCGAGTATGTTGTTTTGATCGACTGAAGGGGTGTCTGAGCTTTCGCTGGCATCACGAGGAAAAGGCAGACGTTGAGGTGAACTGTCACTTGTACTTCTTTTGGAAACTAAAACAGCAACTGACGATTCTGTTTGTTTATCATTTAATGACGTGTTGGGAGGGGTTTTGCCATTTGTGGTTTCAGAAGCCTTTTTATTTTTAAGGATTTTGCTTTGCATCTGTTTCTTGTCAGATTCACCCACTTTCTGAGCATCTTCAGTAGTTGCTACACTCGCATCACTCTCTGTACCATCGTCTATGCCATCCAGCTGCGCCAAGGGCCGCGAGGAAGAGGAGGAAGGTGATTTGGACCTATCTTTTGATAGTGGGCGGCTGACTATTGTTCGTGAAAAATCAAAATAGTGGTCCATGTCATCATCAGAGGACGTGTTTCCTAAGTCTTCCTTGCCAGAGGCTGCAGATCGTGGGAGATTTGCGACAAGGTTCTTCTTCTTATGCACCTCTTGGGTTCTTCCCCAGAATTCCTCCTGATCTTCACCTTCCACCACTATCTGACCCCCACAGTTCATAGCCACTCCTTCATTCAGTAGTGTTTCTTCAATCTCAAGTTCTGCCCGCATCTCCTCACCCAGACTCATATTGGGATCTCTGTGGAACGAACTGTAGGAAAAATCTTTGTTGTGTTTGCTCATGTCCCCATGGGGCGATGTGCCGTTTGTTGGAGAGATATCTTCGGGTTCTGGGGAAGCCAAGAAGTTGTGCGGTACCTCCACAGAGTCCGACTGGCTTAGTTCAAATGACAAACGATTTCTGGGTAAATGCTGCAAGGATGAGGAGTAAGGCAAACTTACAGAGGCTGAAGTGTCCTGCCAGTGAGACTGAGGAAAGAATGATGAGGTACAATGTGTTGATGTATTCCCATGGCAACGACCTGAGGAGGCGTTTCTAGATCCAACTGAGCGGGATGACAGACAGTTCATGGAGTTGTCTGAGAGCGGGAACAGTGGCGAAGTAGGCAGGGCAGATTTGACAGAGCGAAGGGTAGCTGGTCCAGTTAGAGGAGCCAGAGGTGGGGGGGACATGCGACCACGAAGACCCGATGACTGAGAGTGTGGGCTATGGCGACGAGCTCTTCGAGTCTCTTCCAGATCACTTACGGTCAGAATGTGGTGGGGTTTTGTCTGGATTATACCTAAAAGTAAAAACAGATTTGATCATTAGATCAAGACTTGTATGTCAGTGAATCGTACAGAAATATGAATTTATAAAACAGAATAAAATTGGTATCTTACCTGGAGACGGAAGAGGTCGGGAGAGTCCTCCAGCTGGTCTTCTGGGAACTTTTGGCTTTGCACTGTGATCTGACTTCAAGGGAAGACCTGGGACGAAACTTTCTTCGGCTAGGGGTTGAGTTTCTGACACATCACTTTCTTGAGCTTCAGATTCTGAAGATTCAAATATACAGTTTAAGAAACTATTTCTACTTTTCACTCTGATAGTTGTGTCACCTTACACTTAAGAATACTTTAACTGTGTAAACTTTCTCACCAGGTAGTTGACGGGGGCTGTGAGCGATGGTTTGGTTTTCTCCTTGGTCAGGCATTTCTTCAACAGGCTTCTCTGGGACTATGGGCCGGACTTCCCGGACTGTACACGTATATCTGCACCGCCTTGATGGATTCACTGTACTCCAGTACCAACGTGAACACCTGAAAGAGGAAATAATCGTTTGTAAAGTTACTGCATGCAATTTTAGGTAATGGTGGTGGGCATAGATCCACTAACAGCTAATGGCAGAACTATTTTTTGTTTGGATGATTAGTGTTTTAACTAACTTTGGAAACTGTTATTGGAATTAACTTCAGCTAAATTAGGTTTGACAACTTGAAGTTCGCTAATAAAATTCACAAGCTTGTTTCTATCTATTGTGGGCATCTCAAACAGTTTGTTACGCACACTACTGGCTTACTGTGTACATGTGACAAGACACGACTGGTCAGCATAATAGTGACAAGTTGAAGACACGCTATTTGCTTGCTACATGTACATGTAACAAGATGTGATTTGTTGATGCAGCTTGAATTGGAAGGAGACAAAGACGTGTGATGCCGACTGAGTGACAGTCATCTTAGCAGTTTAGCGTTGGCTTTTCTTTTCATTTTTTTTTTAATACCAGTTTAGCAGTTTTGCATTAGCCAAGCTAATTTTTTTAGTTAGCAGAATAGGGGTTAGCGAAGCTAACTTTGTGGTTCACTGTACAGAACACTGGGTACATATAATTAAAAATCAATGCCAATTAAAATAATATGGCGTAAATTAAACATCAAAATAAAATTTAAAAACATTTATGTTGTGTCCACATGATTATGGATATGTTTAGAAATCAATATTTCTGATGTGCTCTTTTCTGTGCACCTTTTATCTAAATGCAATTAAGTTTTATTAGGGGGAAAAACAAGATTAAAAAACGTTTTATTTTCATATTTAGAGTCTACACTCAAGATGCAGAGCTTGAGAAATAATAATGTAGGAACCTATTTTGCACATAGCTAATAATACTTTGTGTGCTAGTCTAGAATCTTTGAATGCCTTCAGCCCCAGCCTGAGTGTTTCTGACTCTCAGCTGTGCACAACAATAGAATACTGTCAAGTGTCAAAAAGCTCAGTGTTTCCCCTAGCATTATCCACCACCTACTACATCTCCATACTACCACAAATATTTGATGCATCATAACAACCTCCCACACTCCACCCACAGATGAACTTTTGTATTAAATATTTAACATAGTCTTAAATGTGTAGTGAGCAAAGTACAGTGATCCCTCATGTACTATGTGTATTACATTCCAGAGATCCCTACGATAGGTGAAATTCTGCGACGTAGCAGTGTTATACGGTAGTTATTTTATTATTTATATACATTTTAAGGCTTTACACCCTTCCCACACTCCTACAACTCTTTCCCATGGTTTATCCTTTGCGAGCAGTACAGCACTGAAAACTTTGGTCCACGCCCACCTGCTGTGTGGGTCTCACCCTGGTCTGTATAAATTGCGCTAACACTGGGAATAGACTCCCACATAGCATTTTTCTTCAGCCATTTTAGGAGCTGTGGATGAGATTCTTTTGGTGGAGTGAGCTCTGAGCCCCTCTGGAGGCTGAGATCCAGAGGAAATATACAGCCTCACACAGCCAGTGTGACAGGCGCTGAGCAGACAGACGAAGTCCTTGAGACTGATCTCTGAAGTGCCAAAACAGACGCTGTGAGCAACGTGAGGTGGCCGTGCACGTGACGTAGCAGGAGAGTGTGTGCACAGGGCAGAGGAAATGAGAGGTGGCTTCCTCCTCCACCTGCGCAAGCGGTAGTGGCGTACAGCACATACCGCAAAATCCTGTGATATAGCTAAAACTCCACGATACAGAATTAGAAAAAAACCTGCGCTATAGTGAAGCTGCAATATAGCGAGGGACGGCTGTACTATAAATGGTAAATGGGCTGTGCTTAAATAGAGCCTTTTTTTCCCTGATCAAGATACCCAAAGTGCTTTACAGCACAATCTGTATCCTCATTTATCCATTCATACTCTACTACTGTATATCTATACAAAGAATAATCAGAACTTTATCACATTCATACACCGATGGGACACACATTGGAGGCAATGAGGGGTTCAGTGTCTTGCCAAGGGACATTTCAGCACGTGAATGTTGCTGCTGGAGTCAAACCTCCAACTCTTGCATTGGAGGACGACTGCTCTAACCACTCAGCCACAGCCGTCCCTCAGTTGTGACCCTACTGTGTTTGTCCTGTGATGGGTATGCAGTCACTAATGTGTCTGGTGCATCATCATTAGCAAATGGACACTTCCAATCGGCGTGTGTGATCAAACATGCTAGCAGAGAGCTTGAACCGGGAAAAGTGTTGCAAGGGGGAACCATTTTGTGCCTGCATGCAGCTGTCGATAAATAGGCCAGATGTTTGTTACTTTCCGTACCAATAGGCTCTGAAAATGTTATTTCAGAAACTCTGAATATAAAATAGTTATAAAATGGTGTAAAAACTATCAAGAGCACTGTAGACGGGACCATTTTCACTTATTATTGTTCTTTAAATATATATATA
>JARVGS010001283.1:21770150-21783362 GCA_031762315.1 Hypsolebias antenori
GTAGCCAGGTCTCTCTTGTAAATGAGTCCTCGAGGCTCAATGAGATTAACCTGCCTAAATAAAGGATGAATGAACAATTCATCATAGTTAGAAGAACAAAAACAAAATGCAAACGAATCATCATGGTTAAAATTCTCGCCTCACCCTGGTCATAGAGTTTGGAACAGTCTGGACAGAGGCCTTTGTCATGGTTCCAGTCCGTGTCCCAAGTCTTCCCCGGTGTGACACTACAGCTTTTGCACCTGATGCACGTCATACAAACCTGCAGAGACGCAGGCATATTGGTAAGAGTACAAAACATGGACGCAATAACCAATAAGCATCAATAGCTTAATGTCGTCTTGAAATCATACCCAGGCCTTCCTCTTCTTGGGCTGCTTTGAATAGTTCGGCCCCAAACAGGAAGCGTGATAACAGTTCTGGCAGCGGTCACATTCCAGTAACGGCTGAGAGGAGCAATGGCAGAAAATCAAGTGACGCATTAGTAATATGAATTTAAAGGCACTAAAACAGAATGAGGGATTATCTCTCATTACCTTAGAGAGCTTGTTCTTTCTTCCGCACACATGACAGAACTTGCAGCGCCGGCAGCACCAGTTTTCTTTGTTCTCCTCAGACGGGCGCTCGGCGGGTTCGAGACAAAACTGGTGGAAGGGTTCACAGCACACCTGGCAGTACAACATCTGTACAAAGAAATTCACAAAGAACGTCAGAAAACAATGACATACAGTACAAAAAAAAGAGTTTACAAATGTAAAGAAATGAGTAAAAACTTCTGAGCAGTCACCTCATGTTGACCTTTACTGGCACAAAGGAAGCAAATGTAGGGCGGCATAAGAGGTGCAGAGGTCAGTACACTTAAACCCCCCATACTCCAGACGTTTTCCAAGGTGCAGTCCTCCTGAAGATGAGACAAAAGATGAGACTGATCACAGAACATCACAGTCTACGAACCAAGATACAGAACCTCAGGTGAGTGTATGTTTGATTGCATCACTGCTGAAATAGTTTTATGCGAAGATAAAACTGATGAATTTATATTTGTAAGATGACGACTGCTCGGCTAAAACCCCATGCTAGTTTGTTTTAAGTGAAAACTGTTGCACTTACTAGAAGAGAAGAATGAATAAAAACTCCTTCACTGACCTCTACTGGGCAAAAAAATGTACAGAACCTAAACCACCGTGCAAGCTTGTGTTTTTACTCGTGCAACTTGAGTGGAATAAAGTCTAAAAAGCCAAACAAAAAAAGAAACAAAACTAACTTTTATTAATTAATTGGACTAAACCATTCTCTGTTCATCTGGACTCCTTAAACAAGAAACATATTTTAGCTTGTTAAAACACACAGAAAACAGCAGCCCACCTTGAAGTCAACCCTGATTTTGTGAGTTGGTTTAGAAGACTCAACTTCTCGCTGCTCGAACCCGTGAGCCAGGGCAGCGAGGACACTGGGAGGGGTCTGCTCCAAAGGGCTCTGAGATGGAAGAACCTAAGAGACAAACAGCAACTTTAAACATTTCTAACTTGTTTAGTATTAATCACAGCACGTCATAGCTGCACTGCAGAATTTTCAGAAAAAGGTGTTACAAAGGTTAGTTGTGTGGTCCAGTCAAAGCGTGAGCTCCAAATAAAATGCTCCACCTTCTCAGGTTTCCGTCGACCCTGCGATACCCGATGAGAACTAGATTTGCGTTGCCTGACTTCTTCGTCTGAAAAGTCTTCCAAGAACCCATCCAGCGACACAAAGTCTTCAGAACAAGAGGAAAACATTTTATTATTCACACAACTTGCTACTCTTAACATAAAATATACAGTAGTCCCTCGCTTATCGCGGGTTTTTTTTTTTCCCCCCAAAGTAAGTTTGGACATGACACAATTGGCTGATTGATGGATGTGCCATGGGTTGTTTATTTAAAATAAATTATTTTAAATGATTTTGCACCTGTGTGCAGCCCACAAGTGCAGGGGGAAGCTCCCTCCTGCAGCTGATCAGCTGATCTCCTTCTCTGCCACATACACACATTTCTTCTGCTGCAGCTTTGTGAAAGGTTAATTTGCTGTCCAGATGCACCGATCGACTTTTGATTTTCAACTTAAAATTCAAAGCATGTCCCATCTTAAATTGTCACAGTAACAAAATATAAACGTGTTAAAAGTTATTTTTAATTACATGTATTTTAGAACTTCTAAGTTCAGTTGTGTGATTGAGAATAGTTCTGCTCCGTGCTGCAGATCTGAAGCTGTGTGACATCCTTTGACGACCTGCTGCTCTTCTCTACAATTTAAATTTAAATACTGTAATATTTTAAATAAACAATCCATGCTGCATGGACTGTTTATTTAAAATGTTACAGTATTTAAATTTAAATTGTTTATTTAAGGAGGGAGATTGGGAGTAACAGGTGACGAGTGTGATTGCAGCCTGGCACGTCATGACAAAGTTTACTGAACTTCAACTAAACTTGGACTACTGTATCTCTACTTTGCGTTTTTTCACTTATCGCAGGTGGGCGTGGTCCCTAACACCCGCGATAAACGAGGGACTACAGTATCGCATATGAAGAAATGAGGTTTTATGATGTTATGATTTTAAACCAACTTGCAACGTCTCGTAATTCGTCTCTAAAAGGTAAAACAAAAATGACCTTGACTGAAGCGAGGTCCAGCCCCCCGTCTCCTCCCCGGTGAGGCAGAACTAGAGAGGGTCTTCTCGTCCAGATCTGAGTCGTAATCCACAAGGTCGAAATAAACTCGTGGTTTTACAACACGCTTCGGCTGCTTCCTCACTGACGGACTGTTGCAGTCTGTGTGGAGACCAGACGGCGAGTCCCCGGCCCCGTCGTTCCCTTCGTCGTTACTAGAATGACCCCCGCTGAGAGACGACCGCCTACGCTTCGTGGAACCTTAGAAAAGAAGAAAACTGTTAAAATGGTTCCTTAGCTGCACGCTAAACTTTAGAAAGAAAAAAGGCACAGCAACAAGACGACTGGCTGAATGCTAAAGTGAAAATAATAATTTAAAAAAAAAAAAAAAAAACCTTTGGGAACGGTTCTGCCACTGAGTCTGCGTGCTTTCCTCTCTTCGATTTGATCACATCTCTTATACCTTGTGGTTAAAGAGCAAAAAAACAAGTTACTTTTGAACACTGAGCTGTTCAATCCAACACGCAGCGATCCAGTTCACTTACACACAACACTGCCGCTTTGTGTTGGGACCACCAAACTTGGGCTTGTCGAGGCAGTTGATGCACTTGCCACAATCGTCCTCGTGGTTGCAGCCTTTGCACACTCCACACCTGCGAGAACGGTACCCAAAAGGCCCCAGTCCTTTCCGTTTCATAAAATTTGACGATTTCTTACATTTTGTTACTTTCTGATCTGACAGTCCCGGGCTGTCGGACTCCGACAGAGACCCGATATCTGCAAGAACAAACATATAAAACAGGAATGAGAAAACAAGACTAACCACAGCTAGTGATTAGTCGGTCACAGTTCTTGTGGAGACCATTAAAACTTGTTTTTCTATATGTTCTTGTTGACATCTAAACAATACCTGTTTAGATATAAACACAAGAAGCAATGGTAGTCCTGTGTTCATACATATACTAATGCTCACATTCATGACAGAAATCCAGGTAAATGTATAAATCACTGTGGTAACAACCTTGACTGACAGCTGACGGGGAAATGCCAGATCTCTCATGCAGAGGCAAAGCGCTTAATCTGGGAATGTCGTCAGGTACCAAGGCTCGAGGCTGCCCCAGCACCACCGAGGCAGCACGACACACATGCTTGATCCGTGGCCCTCCGGCTCTGCGGAACTCCTGGCAAAGTGGGGAGATGAGCTGTGGCTGGAGAAGGGACAGGGGATCAAACAGGCCACGTCAGGATATTTTAATTCAAATCAATCATCATTAATTGTTGCTAGATCTATTTTTCAGGTATTAGTTAAAAATAGAGAAGGAAAAGAAATTTTCAATTTGGATCAATTGCCCCCACCCCTCCTCCCATTGTGGGGCATATTGATCGACCACTCACTTGTCCTTGAAGTGGCTCTGTCTTGACCGGCACATCAGGATAAAGCTGCATCCTCTGCTTCCTCCTTTGTCTCTTCGAGGAGATATCGTGCGACCTGGCTCCAGCTGGGCCAAGCAACAGCTGCAAGGTTCAAATCAAAAACAAGGCGTCAGTTTAAGGCCAAGAAAAACACCCAGAACATTTCATACCTTTACAACAGGTATGCACCAAACTTCAGCTAAAAAAAGAAAGCATCATGGGAAACAATCATAGGCACTTGGTCAGTGACAATAAAAGAAAATCACTGTAATGCCACTTTTCATTTAAGTTAAAGTGATATACATATCATATGGCTGTTACTGAATACCAGCTCTTACAGCTGTTGCACATTCTTTGTAGCAAATAAGCCTAAATAAGAGGGCTATGTTCTGACAAAGGAGCATATATAAAATATCGGTATCTGCATCGGTTATCAGCCAAATAAGTTTTCACATATCGCCACATCAGTCAAAAATCCAATATCGTGCATCCCTACTGCTGATTATCTGATGCTGCTGTATTCATTCATACCCATCTATTCACTACAGACTCATGTTCGGGCTGCTGTTTAATATACCATATTATTTTTACATTATTTGTGTTTACTGTATATCTTAGATCCATATATTGCTTTTTTATACTTCATATTTTTTGCTATTTTTGGGTGTAACTGGGACCTTGAGTACACAATTTCGTTCCACCTCATGTACCACATTTGATGCGAATGACAATAAAGAAACGTGAATGAAGATTGAGCAGACCATTTTATAACATACCGGTAATCAAACACCCATTTCAACAACTATAAGTCAACAAAAAAAGAATAAACAGCATACGTTTGATCTTACCCCAGAGGACTTAAGCTGCTTCTGCTGATCAATTTTAAAGAGTTGAACCTTGGCTTTCCTGAGGAGATTCAACATTCTTTTATTTGCACCAGTGAGGCGTGACCTTTGTGGCACTCCCTTCTCTAAGGACCCAAGATGAACGCCTTCGCCCGACTTTTGTACTGGCTGCAGCTTCTCTGTAAATCAAGTCAACTATTGTCAGTTTATTACAGCTGCATGACGGATGTATTTTAAATTTTAATATTGTTACCTGAGTCAAGCTGGGCAGAGTCATTTCTTGGTAAATCTTCCTCTTGGCTTGGTTGTAAAGTAAGCGTGTTGGAGTTGGAGGTCCGAACGCACACAGCAACCTTTCTCACCACTCCAGGAGAATCAAGGTCTTCGATCTTGAGCTTGGACTTGTCTTTTTCTGTGCTTGTGTCCCGCTGTCTCAGACTTATGCTCATGACCTCATCATCCAGCCCTTCTGCTAAGTCAACGGGAGGCTGAGGAGGCTTACTCACAGGCTCAACCTCTGCTGTGCTTCTGCTCTTTGGAAGTCCCAGGTGCGGCTTCTTTAGTCTTGGATAAATTTTTAGATGAGCCGCTTGCTTGTTAAACTTGGGTGAACTTTTCTTTTTCAAGGAGTCAACAAGGTCCAATGGTGGTTCTGGAGCTTTCTCCATCGTAGATGATGAAAAGAGGTCGTCACATGTACTTTCTGGGATTTTGTCCAATGTATATGCCTCCTCGCTAGAGTCGTCTGAAAGGTGCCACTTGAAGCTCGAGTTGTTTAGAAGGGGCTCTTTCATTTCATTTTTGCCAGACTTTCTCTCAGAAAACAGACTTTCTGCTAGATCGAGCTCGTCGTCCAGGTCCTGAGCTGAAAACACATCAACATCTAACTGAGCTTCACTCAGTATATCTTCCTCATCCATGGAAAAGATGGGGGATATGGCTCTGTCTGTGTCGTCGTCTCGCCTCTTCACTGGACGAACTGGTAAGCCCAGCTGCAATCCCTTTTTCGGGGAGTTTCTTCGAGGTAACACAGACATCCCAGCATCATCCATGAACCTCTGAGGAGTCTTAATAACTCGCGAGGATCTAGCACTTACAACGGGCATGATGAAGTGCTTGATGTTTTTGACAAACTTTGACTTACCAGGCTGAGCGCTAACATCTGCTTGTCCTGAGTCCACTGGAGTGTCCGCGGCTTCTTGCTTCAAACTCCCTTTTTCTTGTCCCACTTCCAGCAGTGCAGAAATGATTTCAGATGATTTGGACCCTGTGGGTCCAATAAAATGAAGACCTGGCTGTTTCTTTTTGTACGTTTTCTGTATTCCAATGAGTTTGGAGCTCGGAGATGATGCGGGATCTGCTAACGATTCGGAATTGTTATCATCTGCCTCAGTGAGCCGTTGGCGTTTATCTAATTTAAGAGCAAACTTCCCATCTCTGCCTCTGCGTTTGTATTTTGGACGCTGCCCAATTAAGTTTTTGCGTCTCTTTTTTAATTTCTTGGTGGATTCCTTTAATGTTTTCAAATCACTCTCTTGACTTACCAACACGGCTGAAGGCTGGCTATCGATTAACTGCATTTCTGGTTCCTCTTTAACTGGTGTCTGTTTCAGCTCTTTTTCCACCAGTCCAGTGTCTTGTTTGGTCTCTGGCATTTCCTCTTGCAGCGCACCTTCTTTTGCCTCTGGCTGACTTACCGGTACTTCTATGGCTGGAGGCTGAGCATTTTCCTTTTGAACAGGCTCTAAGTCACTAGAATCAACAACAGGAGTTGTGTCTACCGTTGTATCAGGAGAAACAGCCACCACCTTCTTTTGAACACGCTTCTTTTTCCTTACTTTATTATTTCTAGGTTTTCTGGGCCTGGAAGGCACAGGTAAGGGTTTAGCCTCTTCAGTCTGTGGCTTTACCTCTTTCTCTTCCTCTTGCAGACAAACTTCACCAGGCAACTGAGCAGGAACTTCACCTGGCAACTGAGCAGGAACTTCACCTGGCAACTGAGCAGGATCGTGCGTAATCTTTGAGGCATCTTTCTCTAGAACTTCAGAGGAGTTTACAGTGGTCATCTGTGGTGGAGCCTCAGCCGAAAGGTGACAAAGGTTTGTGGGAAGTGCTTCTGAGGTGGAATCTTCCATTGAAGCCTGAGAAGAAACTTTGACTTGCACCTGCGGAGCCTCTTCCTCCCGTGCACTGTTTCTTAACTTTCGTTTCTGAGTAGCCACTGGCTTTTGGCGGACAGATTTTGTTTGTGGTAAATCAAGATTTGATGTCCGTCGCCTTAGTTTTGTTGTAGGCGCGGCCTCAACATCCAAAGAAGAAGACTTATCCTCAGGAGCTTCGACTGGATCTTTCAAGACATCCTCTTTCTTGTCAGACACGGTGCTAACCTGCTGGATCAAAAATGACGGCTTTGAGCTTTTACGTTTATTGGGTGAAGAAACCTTTTTGATCTGAAGGGGTGGTACAACCTTCCCCGAATCAATTTTAGTCATTTCTTGAGTAGGTGTCTCGGGTGTGGGTTCTACTTCAGCTTGCTCCTGTGAATTTGATTTTTCCAAGACAACGTTGTGTTGGAGATCCTTCTCAATGCTCGTCGCTTTTTCCTGTGTGTCTATATTCACCTGTTTTGATTTTTTACCCCGTCGTTTTACACTTTTGGTGATGCTGGCATCACTAGGAGGGAGCTGATCCACTTTGCAAACGGCCTCTGTTGGTACTTTGAGAGCATTTCCAGCACCCAGAGTCTGACCTCCTTCTTTCACCAATGCTAAAGTCCAGATATGTTTTCTTCGCTTTTTTTTGCGAGATGAATTCTTCGCACTGGCCTGCGGATCATACTTGGGGTTTTTGATCTTTATTAACTTAAGGCTTGGAACCCTCATTTCCTCACTTTTGCAAGACAAACTATCTCTGTTTTTAATTGCTAAATGATCAGGCTCTGTGGAAGCTGAGTCTTGGTTTTCTGGCACTAAAGCATTTTTATTTAGCCGTTTGCTTTGCCTCCGTCTTTCTCTACCAGCCACTGGTTTGGCCTCAACTTTATCTGGAACTTTTGATGTAGATTCTGTCAGAACAGTAGTAGTTTTACTCAGATTTTCTGTTTCAGATACACTGTTGGTGTCTGTTTTAAGGACTGGGTTAGTAACTCTGTTGCTCCGACGTGTCACTTGTTTACCTGCAGAACCCTGAGGAGCAACCACTTTCTTTTTCTTTAATTCCTTTTTATTCGGTTTTGGCTCTACACAACCACTGTCCTTTCCAGTGTCAGTCAGTTCTTTCTCTGTTGATTTCTGGTCATCGACCACAACTCTGGCAGTAGTCTGGCCAACAAGTGGTGCTGGTTTCACAGAAGACCTCCCCCGTCTTCTCGTAGGTATGGTCTTCACTCCTTTATCCTCAGTGCTTTGCTCATCCACAAACGTTTCTGCTTTTAATTTGATGTGAGCACTTAAAATCTGGTCGTCCTGAATGTCCTTCATAACAGGCAGGTCCTGGACTTCTTCTTTTGTCTTCAACATTTTTGCTGATTTCTTTTGAGGCTCTTTTATAGTTTTCATTTTCTTTTTGGCCACTAACTTTATTGTAATCCTCGGTGTTGCTGAAGGTCTGATTTTAGCGGACTGTCGATCCGTAGTGTTTTTTCCTTTTGAAGTTTTTGCTGGCTTTATTTCAGAAGCTGTGCTCTGCACTTCTTGCACAGCTTTAATATCTTTAACAGGATCAGGGGGGACAGCTTCCTCCTTCGCTGGTATTTTACGCGGTGGCTTCTCACTTTTTCGTCTAGATTTTGTGTTGACAGTACCACCTAGAAAACATATATTACGCTTAATGTATTTTAAAATTTTGGTATTTAAAATGTAGCTTTCATACAGTGTTGGAATCCTTAAGTCGGGTAAGTTGAGTGCTATTTGTGCATTTCATTAAATATCCCATGGAATGAAATTACAGCTATACGTTACCTTTGGAAGAAATTGGTTGTGATGTCACAGTTTCCACTGAGCCTTTTTTCTCAGCTTCAAATCCTTTGAAATCATCACCCTTGGAAAAGAAATAGAAAGTAATTAAGGTTTGAAGTCACTTAACAAAAGCAGGTGAAAAAAATTAAGTAAAAGTTATTAAATTATTTAGAAGCATTGCAATGACAGAGTAAAAGTTTTGTGATGACCATAAACATTATTTCTGAAAGTTCCCACTAAGGAGTGAAGTAATAAAGTGAAGCATTGTGTAGATTTAATCAGCAAAGAAAATCAAACAGTGAATGCTAATCTTAGTGCAGTGACCCATGGGTACTAACTCACAATAATAAAATATTACAAAAATAAGTGTTTTTGCAAAACATTTCAGGGATTAAAATTAGTGATACTGGAGTAAGTAAGTTTATTTCGGCTACTCCCTTCTTCAAGGGGTCACCACAGCGAGCAAACTTGCATGCAAGATTTGGCCATTTGTTTATATGCTGAATGCCCTTCCTGACTCAACCTGGGCTTGAACCCGCAACCTTACAAGACTGCGGCACTGACCACCAAGCTACTGCAGCCTCAATTAGTAATACTGGAGAATACTTTTTTTTTAATTCAGATTGTCTGTGATGAAATGTATAACCCATAGATAAAACCTGTATTAGCCTCAACCTAAACAGACAACTGGTTAATTCTAAGAAATTAAGAATGTAAATTATATTTGTTATATTCATATAAACACATTTTTTAAGTAATACTGAAAGCGAACAAAAGCAAAAGGATGGTATCATCTCAAACCACTTAACTTAAAAACAAATCAGACCCAAACAGTAAAACTAGTTTGACACTGGACAACTGTCTTCCCAGATGTGATACGTACAGCTGCATGCGATGCACAGTGGTGTTAGTGCTGTAAACTATGGTGTTAAAGGTTTCTTTATTCGTCATAAGTCACATTACATGACAATCCCATGTCTATATAACTATTTATGTCAGCTGCTGCACTTAACTCGTGAAAATAATTTTCAATCAGTATATATTTGTCAACATTTGTTCTCAAACCAACTACAGCTGCAAAAGTATTGTATCTTAACAAAAAGCGCCTACAACAGCACACCTGCTGCATGTGCAGTTACATGGATAATGTAGTTACAAGTAACAGTAAGTTTTTTTTTTGTTGTTGCGGCTGTATTAAGATCAACACTATATTTATTTAAAAGACTATCAGAATAGGAAAGGAAAGTTTTTCCAAGTTAAGTTTTACTTTTTTTTTTTTACTGACAATGTGTATTGTGCAATAATAATCATACTGCATTACAGGATGTAGCAGTCTTTCTTTGCATTTCTAATACAAGCTAAAAAGCTTTAATAATCAGTTAATGTGCTGATCAAGATCTACGTCTAATAAAACAATCACCCATAACATGGAAGCTCAGAGAGGTTCACAAATGTGGCAGAAAGCTACATCACATCGAAGTGCGTCTCTGTGATTAGCTGCAACAACCTCCAAACAGACTATTCCTCGTATTTGTGCCAGATCTCCCATGAATGACGACTAGAAGACACATGTGATTGCTTGGGACGATTAAAACCTTAACTGTACGCAGCTAGCTTTGGAACACGGCGGTACCATTTAAACCTGCAGTGTTTGCTATCACGGGCTAACAATTAGCCATCACATTCTAGCGAAAACCGTCAATCACTTCTTATGACAAACAGGGGCTTCAAAGCTGCAAATTTAGTTATCTGAGACCTCTAATTCGTGTCCATCATTAGATTTAAACCCGCTTTAGCGAAGCGCTCGACAATGGTGTACGAAAAGAAGTGTTAGCGGCTAGTACGTATGGAGCTTTCCCCCCCTTTGTGTTGGCTATTAGCAGCAGGCTAACTGCTCTTCTGGCCCTGTAACGAGTGGGCCGTACATGAAAATAATTGCGGGGCTTGTTTACAAATGAGTATTTTAGCTCTCTGTCTCTTAATTTTTTTAACAGTTAACCATGTTTCACTTTTACGCATTTAAGCCCTCCCTATAAGTGAGAACACAGAGCTAATGTAGCTCAAAACAGCTTTACTGTCTTAAATTGGCATTTTGCGTTTCGACCCTTCATTAAATGAACGCTGAACTGTGAGCTAACGCAAGTTAACATGTTAGCTACGTTAAGCTAACGTTAGCTAGTAGGATGTTGACATTTCTCCATGGCACTAGTCACACTGCCGTGTAAAGCACTTTATCGTGCGCTTAATAAAAGCATAAAAAGGCATAATAAAAAGAAAATAATCGATTTTTGGCTCGGAATGGTACCTTACCTCTTCGCTTCCACTAGAACTATAACCAGCTTGACCAAGGATCTTGTGGCTTGCCTCAATCCCAAGTAGGCGCAAGTGAGACTGGTCTTCGTTTAACGAAGGACCCAGGTTTGCGGGCCTTGGCCCTCCGGTAGTCACATCGTCAGCCTCTGAGCTTGATCGCCCGAGCTGCCATCGCTTTTCCGAACGCAAACGACTGCGTGATGACCAAGGCCGACCGGGGAAACGACCTCTGGCCGTAGCGGTTCCACCTTGGCTTCCTACGGCAGCTGCGGTTGCTGATCCGCATCCCGCTGCCGCCATCATTGCTTCAACAACAACACACCGTCGGCTAGCAGTTCGAGGAGAGACAAGAGGGAAGGCGCGAGATGGGAGGGGGAGCCGCAGTGGTGCATGGGAAAGTGAGTTTATTTCGTTGTCAGTTTACAAGGTCAGTGCTCAGAGTTTTTCCACTGATAATTACAGTCACCCCTGAAACTTAAATATAGCACTTTTGTCCCTCAAAATTAAGGCCAAGTTTATCAGTTGCACTAATAATGAGAAAACTTTACTTGGTTTATTGTTTAGGTAACCCTCGTTTAACTGATTTGTTTCATTTTATTTTTAAATTTTAATTAAGTGTTTAGTTTTGAAATGGTATTATAAAAAGGCTTACGGACGCATTTAATCACTCTATAATTTTACTTAATTGTCAGGAGGACTCATTTTAATTTAATAAATTATTTCAAAGGACCGCAACAAACGTCATTTTATTGTTGGGCTATCCACGCCAGAACACTAGAAGGCAGTGTACATTTTGGGATTACATGCGATATCAAGTACTGTAAACCAAAGTCAATGCGGTGAAGAAAAAAAGAGAAGAAGGAGTAGTCGGAAGTGTTTAGTTGTTTATCGATTGGTGTTTTTGTTCTTGTGAGAGTCACACTAAAAGTACAGGTATGTTATCACACTAATGTAGATGGTTTTTTTGTTTGTTTGTTTTGAAATGCCAGTAAAGGTTTTACTTAGAATCTGTAAGCGTCCTGTAGCTCGAAGCAGCAGGAACATTCTGCGGTGAGCTAAGCTAAATAAATGCTAACGTTAAACCCACCATAAACGCCAACTATCGTTAGCATTTAACTATCGTTAGCATTTATGGTCATATTTACTTTGTCAGGTGACCCAACTGCTGGGTCACCTAACAAAGTGGATATTTTTTTAAATAAAAAGCTGATTAAAAGTCCTTATCCAGGAAATAACTTTTCCTTTCTTTTTGCCTTTTTTTCTTCTCTCTACAGCAGTATCCCTGCAAGTTCACGATGAACCTGGAACGACTTCCCAACGAGGATAAACTCAGCCTATGTAGAAAATATTACTTAGGTGAGATAATCATGCAAACAATTTTTTTTATTATTTTTTTACTTTCACTACTTGAAAGAAAATAAAGAAAGAGAAAGTGCTATGTGTTGTCATCGTATGTTTCCATACAATGGCGACATTAGTTCTCTGCATTTAACCCATCACATTTGACATACACCCAGGCAGAGCAGTGGGCAGCTATGTAAGCACCCGAGAAGCAATTAGGGATTACCAGTAGGTGTCTTGCTCAAGGACACCATGGCATGTGGGTAAGGTGGGGAGTTGAACCCTGCAACTTTCTGGTCCCAGGTCATCTGCTCTACCTCTACACCACAGCGGCCCCTCTAAGCTTACAGCTTCTGGTATTCCCAGGCAGTCTCTCATCTAAATGCCTGACCCTGCTTAGCTTTCCAGATGAGACAAGATCGGGCATATTCAGTATGGCCGTAAATTGGTTTTACCGATTTTAAATGATATACACGTAAGCAAGGACAAAGCAGGTTTGTATTTACCATGTACAGGGGGTCCTCGGGTTACGTTCGAGTTCCGTTCCTACGGACTGAATGTAACCCGATTTGAACGTAACCCGAAATTGAAAACACATGGTGAACGTAAGTCCGGATTTTGGGCGTAAGTCGGAAAAAGAACGGTAAACGGCTTTTTAAACACGTTTTTTTCAACGTGACACAACACCAGCGTACATTCT
>JARVGS010001283.1:21819651-21834692 GCA_031762315.1 Hypsolebias antenori
TGTAAAAATAATAATAATAATTTTATCCCCCCCCCCCGCAGACAACAATTGTTCAAGTCAAGAACCATTGTCGGCACTGGGGGGCTAAGTACACCTAAAGGTCAGATTCTAGAATCGCCCCTGTTGGGTGTGCATCTACATCTAATGGCCACCACAGCCAATAGACCTTAAAAATACATAAATGACAATAACTCATCCAATTTTACAATCACTGAGGTAAAATGTGGTGTGGTAGTAGCTGAATGTCATCCCAAACACATAAATTAAGCGTAACACAATGTACGACATCTTAGTTTAAGACATTGGCATTAAACTGTTGGAGTCAACTCACTTTGTTGGTTCGAAAAAGACCTCATGACCCACTGAATGTAATAATCGTTGGCTGAATGTCTAAAACTGATCAGCTTTTGGAGACAACACATTTTCACCACATCTAATCAACTTTAACCTACGGTAGTCCAGGGGTCTGCAACCTTTGCAATAAAAAGAGCCATTTTTGCCACTTTGCTTACTAATTACGATGTGTCTGGAGCCATAAAACCTGCTACAACTGTGTACTGTCAACTGGTGGCTCATGGACCACTTGGAGATGGCTTTTCCAGCCAGTGGGGGTGATATTATAAAATGGAAAATGTCTACATATTATTAACAATTATTGATATTTTTACATTTTATTACAAAAGAAGAGATCAGATTCATACAAAGAAAGATTTTTTTTTGTAAACAATTCTTTAAAAATTAAAACACTGAACACTGCAGGTTTATGTGAATTCTCTTAATTGCTGAAAAATTAAGTTTCCTACTTAAAGCATAAAGTTTAAAACAGTTTAAAATTAGGCCAGTTTGTTGGATATCCAGTTACATTTTTAAAGAAAAATTAATACTTTCGTTTATTTTGACTTTTTTGGTGGTTTATTCTTAATGTTATCAAATATTCCTTCTTGACAACTTGTCTTCAAGATATTCCAAAACATTCTGGTGGTTTTGAGAGAAAGATCATGCTGGGAGACTGGAAGTCCACTTAAAGTGGCTAACAAACTAGTAGCACGATGTAGTCCACGTGTTTTACGCCTTGTATTTGTACTATCCTTCACATATTTGAAAATGACAGGAAATCTACTAAAACTAGCCATTTTCATTGTTGACAATAATTTAAATAAAATTCAGTTTTATGTTAGTCTTGGTCAAAGCCTGAAAGAGCTGCCGCAGAGGGACCAAAGAGCCACATGTGACCCTTCAGTGACTTTTCAAGACACTTACTGTAAGTCAAAAAATGTGACTCCTGCTGACAAAATGAGATGAGCCGAATAGAAAGAAAAAAAAACTGAAAATAATGTTTTTGTTGTTGTAACTGAGATTTAGTGATCCCAGTAACTTTAAGAAAAACAAATAATCCTCCTAATATACTTTTATGTCAAAGTTTTCTAACAGGTATTGTCTTCGGAAATAATATTTTGTCTTCTAACATTTATAATTTTCTTTTAAATGTGCCCCTTTTCTCTGTGGGCTGCCACAAAGCTGGGAAATCCCTTCATAGACTGTTTTGGATTCATTGTGCAGCTTGGGGATTCCCCTTTTTACATATAGGGCTGTAATTCCTGATGACATCTTTGGAGTTTTTACAGTAGTTTAACAGGCCAGACGATAAATCCCCAAATTTAAACAAACCACAAACCATTTTTGAAGATTTTGAAATGGAGAAGTGGAAAATAATAACAACTCAATATTAAAAAATGGCTCATTGTGACTCATCTTGCCAGCATGGGTCACAAATTTGGTGTGGTAGTAGCTGACAGTCATTCCCAATACGTACTCCCAAGTCTAGATACGAAAGATTAAAAATGAACATATATAAACATAAAAATGTGCATAGTTATTTTCAACATTTGACTGGTATGTATTCTCTCAAGGAATGCTAACCCCTTTATTTTTGTTTTAAGTTAATGGTCATAAGTCAATTAATTTCTTGTCAAACACAGATTCCTTACAGGGGTTATTTCGATCGTGGCCTTCATGCTTACCACTCTGATGCTCCTTGCAATCACAATCACACCAGCAACTGCCAGTCCTGTGCTGATGTTCTGCATGAAAGATGAGAAAGTAGATGACAGGATGAGAGTGAAATCTTACACCCAGCTTGTGCTTCCCACTGATAATGACAGTAACATAAGAGCACTTCAGGCTGCTAACAGGTGATGGGATATCTGGGCACTATTTCTAATCATCAGACACCATGTGATGCAGATGAACACTCTCCTTGCACATCTCACTTCCTCCACTTCCACCATGTGGAAGGAAGTGCTACTTTACTTTTCAAACAAAGACTCCTACCCGCACGAGGGACAAATGATCGTCAGCGAACTGAGATATAACAGTCACGATGTTACGAGACGCCCGACTTTCTTCTTGTCTTTGCTGTGTGTTCCCCAGCGTTTTCTCGGTTTCTGTTTTTCTGGAAGACTCCGGCATGTTGTTGACATTTTCTGGAGGCGTCCAAAGCTCCGCCCACGTGTGGGTGGAGCTTCGGGGAGAGGAAAAAGGCTTGTAAGCAGAAGCTCCACCCCCTCTCGGCGCCGAAGCGAAAGCGTCAAGTTCACATAAAAGAGCTAAAGAACATTATGTGCAATCGACTTTGCTCCATTTAAACTGTGGAATTGGAGAAAGTTAAAAGTCGAGGGTGCACATGCGCACTGCAACCGAGCATTCCGTTCGGATTTTCTGCACAGTTTTACAACGATTACACCACTTCTGCATAATTATCCTCAGAATAGTAACATTTACGTCCATTAAAACTTCGTGCCAACAGCCGCATTCCTCCTGCTCAGATTTACTTGTGCATCATGACAAAGCGGCAGCGGTCGCACGGTGAGACATGTTAAGCAAGGAGGGATGTGACAGATGCACTAAAGCTCTCATCTTGTAAACTGTGAAGTCATGGAGCTTCTTGAAGCCCGGATAACGCCTCCATCAACACAAATTGGCCAATGAGAGCCGAGAGGCAGAGTTGTCCTCCTGGCCGCCATTAAAGAATTCAATCCATGTAGTGAAATAATGGAAATCTGCAGAAGCCATGGATCAGACAAGAGAAGAGTAGCCGATGAGTAGCCGCGGAGATTTGACGTTTATTCCGTTTTTGAGAACAGTCGTGTTATGACGGAGCTCTGCGGGTGGAGTTTGAGGAAAAGGAGGGCGGTGTAGCTGATTGTTTTATTTAGCTGGCAGGCTAGCTGAGCTCAGGGGGAGGGGAGAGTTCCTCTGCTTTGAAATTGTTTCAGATCAGGCTAGCTGACATTAGCATTAGCACACCAGGGACTAAAGCTTTTGTGATGAAGTTTTTTTAGTTTCCGAGCTCATTTTTTTTTTCTCATCTCCGGCGTTGGATTCGAGTCCACACTCCTTTTCGGGTCGTGATATATATATTTTTTTGACTGTTTGATCTTTAGGGTGATGTGGCCGCAGCCTTGCGGCTAACCGGATCAGACAATACATTTCAAATAGGATTGATGAATCGAATAGCTGGGAGCCTACAGTTGACGCTTTCTGCCTGCCTGTCTAACGTTAGCTTAGCCACCAGGCTAACGGTGGCTAGCGCCGGTTAGAAGTTGGCTGGCTGAATTACAAGTGAGCGTCGCTTCGCTGGCGAGCTACACCTACCACTTACTGCCCCGACGGTGATTGAGACGATGGACTTTAACGTTACCGCCGCGCTGTGAAAGGATGAGTTCGTGCTTTGTACCAAACGGGGCCAGTTTGGAGGACTGCCACTCCAACATCTTCTGCCTGGTAAGACTAGCTAGCGTTAGCCGTGATACTGAGAGGCCAGAAAGCCATTTTGGCTCATAAGGCAACAAGCTTTGTAACGTCAGTTGCAGACTGGCGTGAAGGCATCGGGCCTGCAACTCTTTAAATTGTCATTTAGCTAACTTTCTTAACAGAAAACATTAATGCAGCGCGGCAACATTTAACGTTTTTACTAGGATAGCGTGTGTGTTTTTGCTCACTGCAATTGTTAGGGTTAACACAGCGTTAGCTACGTGTTTATAAGAAGCTAATTGTTTAAAACACACCCTGTTCTTTTCTAATTTAATGCAGCTCTGCTCTCAGATGGAATCTAGACAATGTGAAGTTCGGGGTTTTATGTAAACTTGAAATGTATAAGATGATTTTGAGTATATTCTAGCATGTCAAAGCATTTGTGTTGCCAGACTTGTTCAGATTATTAGATAATAATTAGATTTCTAAAAGTAAATTGCTCAAACAAGCAGAACTTTTTTTTTACACTGAGTTGACCTGAGCTGTGGATATAATCATATTTGTAGTTAATCTGTAACATTAGGCCTCAAGTTTAACTTTCTAGCTTTTTTTTTTTTTTACTAAAGAGAACTAGAAAAAAAATGGTGAATCAAAATTAATCATTTTTAAAGTGGGGGTAACAGTAGTTGGTTAAAGCAGAATTGTGGTTTATATGTACAAACTGCAGTACCTTGAGTTAGTTTTCTTGGAAATATTTGACAAAATAATGGCATAAATAGTCAGAATATATAATCTCTATTAACCACTAGGTTGTAAAAACCTGTCATAAATGAAGTAAATAAAACGATGTGTAACATAACAGCAGCAAAAAAAAAAAAAAAAAAGGAAGCTGAGTCTAGTAAAATTTGTAAAGTTGAATGAAAATTATGTTGGAGTTCTGCCCTAAATTTCCATCCACGTAACTTTCATAACACAGAAAACACACGCTGCACAACAACTTGAAAAAATGTTTAAAATGTTCACGAGTGTGGCAGAATCCAGTGTTTACGCTGATGTTGTTCGAGGAACATCTAGTAACATGTTTATAGAAACCACACCTTTTTTTTTTTTTTTTTTTTTTTTTTTTACTAAAGGCTATTTGGCTTCTAAAAATTATAAGAAGTTAAATCAGGGATGTGTTTGTGGTGACAGATTTATACGACAGAGGGTCTTGCATTAGTCTTTAAGAGTTCAGAAGAAAATAAAGTCTCAAAATGAACAATTTTTCTTATAGATTTATATATTGTAAATGAGCATAATTGTTACATCAGGCCTTGAGTTTAGTGTTTTATTCATCAGGACTTTTGTTTTGGAGGTTGTTTTTATTTTTAATTGAGAACCTACAGATCCAGCTTCACGTGCGCCATGGGTCACAGTGTCTCAGATGATGGAACACGTTGTCCATTAAGTTCAGACTGCAGCCTCTGTCTTTACATGTCAGTGTGTTTTTGAACAAGACACTGAACCACAAGTTACTTCCAGTACTTACACCTTGCACGGTGTACATCGCCTTGCAAACATTAAGTTTAAAAGATGTGTTAAATTAAATAAATAAATCAGGGCATTTCTATAACATCATGCATATGGAGGAGCTGGCACAGCCCCGAAGCACACAAAGCTTTTTTTTTCTTTTTTTTTTTTTTTTTAAATAAAACTTTAAAGTATAGTTTCCTCAAATGATTGGGGTGGTCAAAAATTAGTTTGTGGTAGCCAAGGCCACCATTGGCCACCCCCTGGCTCCACGATTGCACCTGTAATTGGATAAAATTACTCATTCTCCAAGATCTGTCACTCTGTGCTGCTTTGAACAATTAAAATAATAATAATAATAATTACCTCTATTCGTATGCACAGTGTAACTCCTTGTCACCTACGTGTTTAATTCCAGTCCAGAAAAACACTCATATCAAAAACGACAAACATTCTCTATTCAAATCATTCAGTGATGGGAAACATCAGAGACAATTGTTTTATTTTACCAAGGGCCGTGTTTCGTCCATTAACGTTGAAGAAGCTGAACTGAAAACTCATATTTAGAACCAGCCTGTAGAGAAGTGGGTCCCATTACAGCTTCACCATCGAGGTTCTGGTCAAAGCTCTACCAAACTGTAAAACCAACAGGTTGACTGATGTGTTGAAAGAAACATGCTTCTATCTCACTAAATGTGAAATTCCCTCAAATCAGTGCTGATCTGTTCACAGAGAGTCTGTTAGTGTCTGAGGCTTTCTGATATCGTTACGATGGAGACAAACTGTTGTCGCCCTGTCTTTGAAGGGATTTTCTTTTGATTCAATAGAGTTCAAAAACGACAGCTGCAAACAAACCAATTTCTCTTTTTGTTAGAGGCTAATTAAATGAAGAGGCAGCTCTTTAATTTACAGATCTCTTTTTGAAGCAATTAGGTGAAGATGGGCTCGACAGCAGCAAAGAGCAGAGGCTGAAATGTGACGAGCTCCCAGGAGCTCTCGAGTCTGCCACACACAACCGTCCTGGCTCGTAGATAACTTACAGATCAGGTTTGATTATACTGCTTATTCATTCAATCAGTCAGCTCTGGCTGGCTGCTCTTTTGTTAGGGATGCAAGCAAGCAGTGGAATAAAACAACAGATTGAAAAGACACAAGAGACCTTTGGTTAATTCTGCTGTGATTGCCTCAGTATATATATATATATATAAAAAAAACATTTATAATGAAAAAAAAACTTAAACTAAGAATGATCTTTTAAAGTACCTCCTATTTGCAAACAATGCACACACAAACCCAATGATTTTTATATGCCCATCAACAAACCATTATACAGCAATCTATAGCATTGGCCCAAACAAGCAAAAACCTTGTATTATATTTGACCTTGATTTGTGACCTTGATTTTAGAGGCGGGGAGATCACAAAGATTATGTGATGTGCTGTGTCATGAAGTTTCAAATTTGTATCAAGTTTTGTTCACTTCTGATCCATTCAATATAAGTTATGGTGTGGAAAAGCAAAGACTCCTTTAACTTTGACCTTGATTTATGACCTTGACCCAGTGCCGGCCCAAGCCTCCATGGGGCCCTAAGTGAAATTTGGTTCGGGGCCCTCTATTTCTGCTAATAGTGTGGGTTACTGCAATCAGCAGTCAGATGATCAGATCATTCACCCACCGAACATAAACTCACTGCAGCTCTGACAGCCCTGTTTACATTGTCCTACTTGTATATATCGTCTAGTGCAGGGGTGTCAGGCTCTTTTTCATTTTGGTCCACATCAAGCTCATGATGTCCTCACAAGGCCGGACATTGGAAAATGTATTGATAAAATGACTTATTAACAAACTGGTAAAATATAACTTTCTCTGCATTCAATGACTACTTCTAACAATTAATGTAAATATTTCATGTTTAAGTGATTTGGCATTATAAACATAAAAACTGATTTCATTTGACTGATAAATACTGAAGCACACAACTGTTATCTTGAAGTTCTGTCTCTGTGGCCCTCTAGGGTGTAGAAAGCTACAGAAATGGTTATGGCGGGCCATATTTGGCCCACGGGCCTTGACTTTGACACTTTCGATCCAGTGGTACTAAAAATAACAAAAGAGAAAAAAAAAAGAAAAACCACCAGTATACAATGCATTTTACAGCAAAAGTGTCATCTGGTTTATTATCTTTGGTTCCAAAGAACTGCAACAGTAATGTTCAAAATAATTTGTAGTGCAAGATCAACAACAAACAGCTAAAGTAACTTAGATGCATACAAATAAATTAAATAGTGCAAAAAAAGACAAAATAAAAATAAAATATCAAGGAAATACTTAAATAATGTACAAAGTAAATGAACAATTACTTGACACCACATAAAATGTTTCTTAAAATAAATTTAAAGTTGAAAAATTAGTTCTTAAAACTACCAGTATGTAAATATGCAACAATTTGCAAAAGCTGAACTTCAAATATTAAATAGAATCATTTAGAAATCATTACTAAAAAAAAAAAAGAATTTTCTATTCCTCTTAGGGCGCCCCCTAGTGGCCCCGGGGACCTAAGCAGCCACTTACTGTAGTTTGCTTGACAAAAATGACACTGGACTGGACAGAGAATTCTGCAAATCAGGAACTTTATGGAGAGTGAATCTTTATTAATTTTATAATTCACAATCACAGTTCATACATGACGTTTTGAGAGTGGTTGTGCAAATCAAGTGGGGATTTTGATAAATGACTGCAAGTTAAAAGTATTTTTATTTATTTTTTGGGGGGTGGGGAGTAAACTGTTATTGCCTAAATGTGTAAGAAGTCATACAACAAGTAAAAATAGCCCTGTAATCTAACTGTTGCAGGAAATTTCCTTTGGCAAAACATATACTTGGAACAGCCAGTATATAAAGTTGAATGTACTAGATGTAGATAACTATTGAGATGCACAGGTTTATTTAATCAACTTCCTCGATAGTTGGACCAGAAGAAGCTCCAGCTCCAGCTCCACCAGGGAAGCCACCAGGCATTCCTCCTGGCATTCCTCCTGGCATACCACCCTGGTACAGCTTGGACATGATGGGGTTGCACACTTTCTCCAGTTCCTTCTGCTGGTGTTCGTACTCTTCCTTCTCAGCCGTCTGTGTAAAAGAAGGGGAAAACAACACAATTTGACACAAGAGTTGAACCATATAAAACAGGCAATACTGAAGGAAAGTGGGTACTCGTTCTCAATGTTCTCTGAACCCAATTTCACAATTTGGACAATAAAGAACCCTTTTTTTGCTACAAAACCTCAGTTAAATCTATACGAGATGTACCTGGTTTCTGTCCAGCCAAGAAATTACTTCATTGCACTTGTCCACAATAGCCTTTTTGTCCTCAGGGCTGATCTTGTCTTGGAGCTTCTCATCTTCCACGGTGCTCTTCAAGTTGAAGGCCAAAGACTCGAGTGAATTTTTGGCTGTGATTTTGTCTCTCTGAGCTTCATCTTCCGACTTGAACTGCTCTGCTTCTTGCACCATGCGCTCAATGTCCTCCTTGCTCAGCCGCCCTGTTTGGAAATAAAATATAAAATGTAGATTCAAAAAAAAAATATGCAGAATATTCTCCCATTTGTTTTTAAAGCTTTGTCATGCTTCATTTATGGTTAAACCTTTGTCATTGGTGATGGTGATCTTGTTCTCCTTTCCTGTGCTTTTATCCACGGCGGACACATTGAGGATACCATTGGCGTCAATGTCAAAGGTCACCTCAATCTGAGGGACACCTCTGGGAGCAGGTGGAATACCAGTCAATTCAAATTTCCCCAGGATATTATTGTCCTTGGTCATGGCTCTTTCACCTTCATAGACCTGTAAGAGTCATTAAAGTATAGTTTTGATAATATTGAACTTTTGGAATACTTGGGAACATTTCTGTGAACTGTTACTCGTTCTACCTGAATGAGCACACCAGGTTGGTTGTCTGAGTAGGTGGTAAAGGTCTGGGTTTGTTTGGTTGGGATAGTGGTGTTCCTTTTGATAAGGACAGTCATCACTCCTCCAGCTGTTTCAATTCCCAGGGACAAGGGTGTGACGTCCAGCAGGAGCAGGTCCTGGACATTCTCAGACTTATCACCAGCCAAGATGGCTGCCTGTACAGCTATGAGTTTCCAAATAATACATGCATCATTACTAGAAAGCTTCTAGTTGAAATACTGTATGTCATTTAAATGCATTTGAGAACAAGTGTAAATTAAATTCTGTGAAGCACTACCTGCTCCGTAGGCAACAGCTTCATCTGGGTTGATGCTCTTATTTAGGTCACGGCCATTGAATAAGTCCTGCAGAAGCTTTTGGATCTTGGGAATACGAGTAGATCCACCCACCAGGACAATGTCATGGATCTGGGATTTGTCCATCTTGGCATCCCTCAGGGCCTTCTCCACGGGCTCAAGTGTTCCCCGGAACAGGTCTGCATTGAGTTCTTCAAAACGAGCTCTGGTGATAGAAGTGTAAAAGTCCGTGCCTTCATAGAGGGAGTCGATCTCAATGCTAGCCTGGGTGCTGCTGGAGAGGGTGCGCTTTGCACGCTCACAAGCTGTACGCAGACGACGTACAGCTCGCTTGTTGTCGATTATATCCTTTTTGAACTTGCGCTTGAACTCGGCAATGAAGTGGTTGACCATTCGGTTGTCAAAGTCCTCACCACCCAAGTGTGTGTCACCTGCTGTGGCTTTGACTTCAAAGATGCCGTCCTCAATTGTCAGAATTGACACATCAAAAGTACCACCACCAAGATCAAAGATGAGGACATTACGCTCACCTCCAACCTACGATAAATGAATTTTAATAGATAAGTTGCAGAAAGAAGGGTGATGTTAGCACTTTAATGGTCAGTTAGTGAATTACCTTTTTGTCCAGACCATATGCAATGGCTGCAGCTGTAGGTTCATTAATGATACGCAACACATTAAGACCAGAGATTGTTCCAGCATCTTTGGTGGCTTGGCGCTGGGAGTCATTGAAGTAAGCAGGAACTGTGATAACTGCATTTGTCACAGGCTTAAAAAAAGGGAGTTCCCTCAGTTAATGAACAATAATTGTCAACATATTGTACACAGAACTTAAGAGAAAAAAAATAACCCTTGTAAATCTGAAGTCAGAGTATTTGAAATGTTGTATTATAGACACTTTTAATATACCTTCCCAAGATAAGCTTCAGAGATCTCCTTCATTTTGGTGAGGACCATTGAGGAAATCTCCTCAGGATAGAAGCTCTTGATCTCGCCCTTATATTCAACTTCCATCTTGGGTTTTGATGAGTCATTAATAACCTTGAAGGGCCAGTGTTTCATGTCAGATTGCACCACAGGATCGTCATACTTGCGTCCAATCAGACGCTTGGCATCTGAAGTAAATTTAACAGCACAAAGAGTCAGTAAATAATGTGCACATACATAACTTTATATATACACAGGTATATATACATATATAGAAAAATAATATGAATTGATGGATTTTTTTTTTTTTTTTTTTTACCAAATACGGTGTTGGATGGGTTCATGGCCACTTGGTTCTTGGCAGCATCTCCAATAAGTCTCTCTGTGTCTGTGAATGCCACATAGCTTGGCGTGGTCCTGTTTCCTTGGTCATTGGCAATAATCTCTACTTTGCCATGCTGGAAGATTCCCACACATGAATAGGTAGTACCCAGGTCAATACCTACTGCTGGTCCTTTAGACATCTGTAAAAAAAAAATAAAAAAGTAGATAAAAATTACAATACAAATTTTGCCATTACAACACATTTTATTTGATATTAGTGCCATTTGATAGTGGTTTTTTTTTTTTTTAAATAAATTAAAAATATTATTGGGTCAGGACCCAAAACACCAAGTGAGGGGGTTTGAGTGGCCTAGACATTCTATTAATTTTTTATTTTTATTATTATTATTATTTTGCAATTTTGCTCAGCATCATTTTTCACAATTTTCACAACAAATAAAAAAAGTTATAAATGCATAAAATTGTATAAAGACTGAGACAATTTATTTCGTAAATATGTTTCTTTTTTTTTCTTTTTTTAATAAAGTTCATCCAGCGATAGTTGGGTCTTGAATAGTTGAGTTCTTCCAAAGTTGGGTTCTTCGAAAATGTTGTGAACATTAATTACACCCAACAAAATATATAAATGCAACACTTTTGTTTTTGCTCCCATTTTTCATGAGCTGAACTCAAAGTTTTTTTTTTCTACGTACACAGTAAGCCCTTTTCTCTCAAGTATTGTTCACAAATTTGTGTAAATCATTTAGTGAGTACTTCTTGTTTGCCAAGAATCCATCCACCTCACAGATGCAGCATATCAAGATGCTGATTAGACAGCAGGACTTTTTTTTTTTTAATGTGGTTCTCTTGCTTGTTTTATTCTTTGTACATTTTTTTTAAGCGTTGATTTTTATTGTACAACGCTTTGTGATTTTATGTCTGTGATAAGCGCTCTATAAATAAACTTTACTTACTTACTTACTTACAGGACTACTGCAGATGTGCCATAGGCTGACCACAATAAGAGGCCGCTCTAAAATGTCCAGTTTTATCACACAGCACAATGTCACAGATGTTGCAAGTTTTCAGGGAGCATGCAATTGGTGTAGGCTTTTTCTTGGTTCAATAGGAACTTTCAAGTAACAGAAGGAGACGTGACTGGGCCACAGGGTCTTTCGGACGTTATTAGTCTAGCAAAATGAGTGCTCTTCCAGCATCTTCAATATTAAAAATGCAACTGAATCGCTAAAATAAAAGTTTACTGTTGTCACTGTCTGCAATGAAGTGCTTCCAAACATGTGCAGAAAAAGTAGACTGAACTTAAAATAGGTTTGGCGTTAGCAAAGCTAATTTTCTTCAGTTAGCAGAATATGGATTTGCAAAGCTAATGTCTTGGTTAGCTGTGCCCACCGCTGTAAATCACTGTGTAATATAAACGTGACAAAATAACATAAGCCTCATCAAGTAACCTATATAAGCAGTGGGTGAAACTTTTTTTTACATGTTTTCACTTTGTCTTCAGTTGTGCAATAGAGCAGCAAATGTTGATGTAGTTTCTCTGTATTCACTAAAGAAACACAGATCATGGGAACATATTTTTGATTGGAAAAAGTTGTAGCAGTTTTTTTAATCATACCATTATTTGACTAAAATCATGCACACTTCTCTCATTTAAGAGACTTCCACTTTATATTTGGCCTTTAAAAGCAATAAGGATAATGAAGCCAGGCCAGAGCCACACTGCTCAAACAATGCAGTTACCTTGTGAAGTTAGAGACTGAGGACTTGAGAGTTTACTGAATGGAAGTGATGCTTTGGGTTCACCCAGCACTCAACGCCCGTGTCTGAGCTCCTCTCCAGCACGTCTTCGTTCTCCTGGTAGATAGTGGGTAAGTATGTCTTCCCTCCTGAGTTTATAAGGCTCGGTGTTGGGGAGAGCCCATCGGGTGTCAGGTGACCCCACTGAAGAAAGTTCTAGGCCCATGTTTCTGCTCACTAGTCACATTTCTCTGAATGAAAGCTTGCTATTATTATCACCTCTGTAGTAGTGTGCCAGATGAATGAGACAGATATAGGATTCTGGAACTTTCGGTTAAAATAAAATTAAATAGATCTATAACTGTCTTACTGTGACATAATTTATGTAGTGTGAGAGCTATATAAATATTCCTTGCACGCGTTTAGGACATGTCATCAGGACACTCAAAAAATGTTACCATTTAGGATTTTTTCAAAATGTTAGAACTATTTTTAAGAACCATAAAGAAATAAACTCTTAAAAAGTCAGTCATAATAAAATACAACTCGATAGTCTTATCCATAAAACTCCGTTTTTGATTAAACAAACTAAATATGAACACTTGCAATATAGCTAGGAAACTATGGAGAAAAATAATTACAATGTAATAAACATCTATTTTTTTAGACATATATGTTCATGAGATACTTGAAATTAACTACATACAGTATTTACTTCAGTCTGAAAGACTATGAGCTAAAATTTGAAGTGGTTGTAGCTGAGAATCATTCACAACATATACTGAGGGCAAGATCTAACATATACTGTGCGTGTAAAATTATTTATAAGGTTTGACCTAAACAGCTACTTCTCGGTCAAAAATAATCTTTGCTTAAAAGTGTCATGAAACAAAGCAGGTGATAATGCAGAATGCTGGCCCTTTAGTCTACTTGAGAACAAGCAGCAGCAGCTACTTTGTAGCTATAGCACCCCTAGTGCAACCTGAAGAACTTCCAGCAGGAAAATCACAATATTTCTGCTGGATCAACAGTAGAATATAAAGTTGTGAGCAGTGTAAAGATTTATAAAACGCTTGAAATTGCAGTTGTTTTAGTAAGTCAATAATTCACTTGGACTAACCTTTAGCTTGTCAGTCCGGGCAGAATTAAACTGATTCTCCAGCGGCTGATAAAAGATTTATCTACAACAGGTAAGATATTGAATCTTCATAAGCTTTTCCACAGAATCTCTTATAAAAGATCTTGACTACCTCTTTAAATAATTTATCTCTCAAGGTTGTACTCTTCTGCTTTAGGCGCATTTTTGTTTTTGCACTATTTAGTGCATTTTTAGTTTAGCGTACTTCTCAGTGAATATCTTAATCTTTTTACAGTTTTTCTTTTTCAATTTATACTTTTGTTGTATGTACTGTAAATGGGACCCTGTGTACTCAACTGCGTTCCACCACATGCGATGTGAATGATAATAAAGAACCATGACCTTCTATGAAAGGTCACTCTTTTCTACTTCTTTATTAATTTTAAATATTTTGAAGCAACTTTAAAAAAATCAATTTGAATTTATTTCCTGTACACACTTAGTAAAATATGAATTCTTCACTGAAAATGAGACTGAAACAGTGATTAGTCTGTTTCTGATTTTTGTTTTAATTTTTATTTATTATCCAAAACAAGTCACATATCTACACAGTATGTTTGATTCTCTGTCTAAGAGAGTTAGTGTGTTTCACTGCCCTGTAACTGAAAGGGTCCCCATCTATTCCTGTAGCAGACCGCTCTGACACGCATGCCAGCTGGTCTTTAAATATAACTGCAGGTTTTTTATGAACAGCAGCTGTTGTGACACACCACAGCCACACACACACACCACTCATGTTTAAACATTATATAATCTCATGAGGGACCTCAGTTTCATAAGGTTACTATACATATTTTAAATTTTAGATTTTTTTTTAGAAACAAGCTAACGAATAATACAGCTTTTATTAGATTTTTCTTAATACAATAAATAATGTACATTTAGAATAGGGAATGACATCGTGTTACTTTAAAGGTCAAGCAGCCATCATTTCTCTCATAACAGAAAAGTATTTTACACATTTGCCATCAAGGTTATGCACAGGGACATGTCATAAAACCTACAGTCTTATAGTTAATGACATCATTTTAAAACAAACAAATTACGGAGTTGATAAAAAAAGTCCTCATGTTTGCTACTCGCTCTGCAGTGCTCCTTCATATAATCCCAGGCACACCTCTTGCAGTAGTTGTAGAAATAGTTCTCGGCTTTCCTCAACGTGTCGTTCAGGTCCAGTGTTCCCTGGATGCTGTGCAGAAGGCAGAAGTTTTATTAAGGCGTTTAAACTGAAATAGTCACACAAATACAACTTCTAGTAACAGTGTTCCCAACCCGAGGTGGCAGTGAGACGTTCAAATGGTTTTGCACATGTACACAGTAATAATTTTAGAACAATAAGCACAACTGGTAGAGCTGCTGCCTCTCAG
>JARVGS010001283.1:21834792-21847192 GCA_031762315.1 Hypsolebias antenori
TTTTGTAAACCTGACTGCTCTCATTCCCAAACATCTGCTGAGGAATTTTCAGAGGAGCCCAGCTGAATAAACATTCTATCATCATTTTAGGACTCTGGCCTCTGCCTTGGCAGATCCCAACCCCCCATCCCTCAAACCGCCTTTGAGTCTCCCCTCCTCCACTTTTGCGTAATGTCGGCGTCACTATGTGCTTGTGTGAGATACTTTTTTTTCATTACCATATTTTTTTTTTTACCTTCTGAGGTCAAAAAATGTGTAATGAAATTTTTTGGCTCCAAACCCTATGTGTCACTTTTTCACCACTTTTTTGTCTGTCCAACAGATCTCACTTGTAAATGAGTCTTCGAGGCTCAATGTGGTTTATCTGTTTAAATAAAGGTTGAATGAACTGTACTGTATCCAGTACTGTCTCAATCATGTGAGTAATATTGAAATGGGACAGTCATGTGTCCTGTACAATTATTTGTACAATATTATGGATGGTATGTTCACAAGCTGCGATAGAGTGAGTCCGCGAAAGCCGAACCGCAAAGTAACAAGGGACTACTGTACTTTGAAAAGTTGGACGTGCTGTTAATAAAATGCAGGCAGGCAGTGGAATCAATAGATGTCTGTGTTTCCTCTATTGCCTGCCCTAGGGATTGCTTAGTAAAGCTATTTATCCAACAAGATCTTGATCTGCTCTGATATGTGATGTAAATGTTGTCCAAGCAACACATTATTTAAAAAAAAATTAAGGGTCTCCTCCATTTTTACATCTGGTAAAAAACATTATCAGGGCTTACACCTGTTTTCTTATATGTCAAAACATCAAAATTGTCCATTAAACTAACATAATTATAATCTTATCCCAATCTATTGTCATGCTTTAAGCAGTGCTTATAGTCTGGTAATATTTGGATGACTTTAAAATAAATCACAATTAGTAATGTTCTGTTGAACTTATCAGTTCTGTTGTATGGACCAGATCTTTAAACTGTGTTTTTAATAAAAGTTGGATGTCATTTATGTGAGAAAAAAAATGTGCACCCTAGAAACTGAATAGCCAAGTTTTGAATAAGGCCATCATGTCCTGTAGCAGTGGTTTCTCCTTGCACTGGCTACAGATACAGGTATGTTGGAAATTGACAGAAAAAAAACAGCAAATGTTCTTCTATTGTGCTCCTCAAAAAGTGGCTGAAGTGATTATGGCGAAAAAGTCAAAATCTAGTATAAGATTGATGTTCTTTTTTTATTTAAAAGTACTTTTTTGCTTGTATTTGTTTTTTGAAAAAAAAAAAACTTTTCCTTATAAATTGCTTCTTTAGTCAAGTACCAAATGAATGCTAAAATGCAGCATTGAATTATGTTAGTGGTCTTTTTGAAAAATGAAAGTAAAACTTTTTCTGCTATGATTTATGACTTCAGGGAGTTCAAACTAAGGAGCCAAAAAGAATAATAATAATAATTAAAAAAATACAAAAAAAAAAATCCTTGACTTCTGAGTTCTACTTGGTCACACTGTGTTGGTCAGGCCATTACGTGTACAGAGTTAAATACTTGTTTTGTATGGGCCAGGAGAAATTACAGCAGGTGCACTCTACTATTTTGACTAACAAAAAAATAAAAAGTAACTAGCAAGTAAAAAGGAATACTACCACATAAATATTAATTCCCTGTATAAACAGTGTGTGGATTTCTGAATCTGTAATACATTTAAAACATGATATACTTAGTGTGCTATGGAAATATTTTTCGGAAAAAAAAAAAGTTGAAAACGTATTTAAATAATGTGCATATCACCATAAAAGCTAGTGTAATGACAGGTTTATGGATATTTCACCAGTAAATAAAGTATGTAAAAGTGAAAACTGGTGTGGAAAAAGTTCGAAAATAACATATTAAAGTAAAAATACAGTTTACCACTAGTTTAACACTAAATACTCTACTGAAAATTTATTCAAGTACAAGGAAATTACTTGAGTAAAACTCAACCCCGAAAAAAAAAAAAAAAGCCATATTTATTTTATTTGAGTAAAAGTTAGTTAACTTTTTTGGTTCAACTTAATGGGGGTCTTTCAGCGCGTTGTGGTAGGTTGGCGTTCACTGCCACAGACATGTAATCCTGAGGTTGTGGGTTTGAGCCCAGGTTGTATCAGGAAAGGCTCCCACTGTAAAATAAATTGCCAAATCTTTCGTGTGAGTTTGCTTGCTGTGGTGACCCCTGAAGAAGGAAGCAGCCCAAAGAAACATAGTAGATGGTCTTTCATGTATAATGCACGGAGAACAAGAGCAGATTTTACACAGACAAAAAGTAGACAAAAATTAATTCCTAAGCTGTATTTTTAATTTCATATTAATGTGAACCATTCGCTGTGTGTTCATCTTCAAAAGTGTACTGTGGAAGGTTTTATTTAAATTAGACATTCCACACAAAACCATTGCTAATATTTTTGATTAAACAGTCTGTCACACAAATTCCAGTTGTTCACTTAATGTCCAATTAATATTTTACTGAAACATTTTTGTATAATTGCTTTTTTATGTTTGTTGTAGATTCTTTAATAGTGTGACTTTTTAACAGGTCAAATTATTTCTTCACTAAAACCAATGGAATATATTTCTTTTCATAAAACTGTTGCCTGCAAGAGGCCTACAAGCAACCCTTAAGGCAGTTAAAAACAACAACTTCTATTTAAAGTCACACACGTCTGATATTGTCAGTATTCAATCTTTCATTTATAACATGAGGCACTGCTTAAATGGGAAGTTACTGTCAAATGTTTCAAACGTTTATCTCTTATTAACATTCTGTGTGTGGATAATAAAGAAAATGCACTCTGGGCACAGACGTTGGAGCAAAATAGGCAAAACTTCAGCATGTTCCTTCAACATAGCTGGTCCATAAGAGCCCACCTCCTAAAATAAAAATAAACAATTTGCTCTAGAAAGTAGTTTCTCAAGAAATATTAGTAATTACTTGGCTTACTTTGTTTTATTTTGGGGCTCCGTGGTGGCACAGTGGTTAGTACTGTCACTTCACAAGAAGATGGAAATATCATGATCCCAGTCTTTCTGCTTGTCCTCCCTGTGAATGAGTAGATTTTCTCCAGGTACTCTAGTTTTCATCCACTGACCAAAAAACACACACTGGTTAATTGGAAACTTTAGGTTGTCCCTAGGTGTGGCTGAAAGTGCAAATGGTTGTTTGGCTTCATGTCTGTTTGGTCCTTTCACTTGTCCAGGATGCATTCCAACTCTTGCACATTGCTAAAGAGAGGTACCAGCTCCGCTGTGACTCAGAGTGGAAAAAAGCAGGTAATGGGAATGGATGAATGTACTGTTTTTCCCTAGATTTTGAATTATTTGGACAATTTTAAAAGTTTTATTTATTTATGTATGCATTTATTTATTTATTTATTTTTTTTTGGTTAGTCCTAGTTTATTTATGTATTTATTATTGAATTTCAGTTATGAGCAGGCAGGTCAGAGCTCATGTTCATCAACAGGTTTATCTTATCACTCTGATGGTAAAGATCAAAACTGCAAGCAGCACCAAAGCAGTCACATTGGAGCAAAAATAAATCTGCCCTATAGCCACAATCTGATGCTTTTAGCTCTTTAATATGGTCATTACTAATGCTAGAACTCCTGTGATCCTATTTAATACAGGATTAGTCTGTATGAAGATAAATCAGTCTTAAAAGTGGTCACACAAGCATATGGCATTTGTATGCATACAATTAATTCATTTACGCAACCTTTATTTATACAGGTTAATCCCAATGAGCCTCTGTGACTCATTTACAAGAGACCTGATTTTAACAAAGAGTGATGACAACAAAGACAACAATAGTCAACCATATATATTTTTTTTTTTTCTTTCGGCTTCTCCCTGTGTTAGGGGTCACCACAGCGAACTAATCGCACAAAGACTTGGCAATTGTTTTTACGCCGGATGCCCTTCCTGACACAACCACAGACCACCGCGTTACCACAGCCCTCTGTGTGGAACAGAGAGCTGATATCTAGGGTGCCCGGGGGAGCAGATGGTGTGGGTTAAGGACCTTGCTCAACGGCCCAGAGTGGGGCAGATGAGGGTGGAGACAGGTGTGACTGCTTCACTTACCTACATTCTTGATGTTGTCGGTATCGTGGCTTGAACCGGCGATCTTCCGATCACAAGCTCACCTTCTTAACCTCTGCGCCACCACTCCCTAAACGGTGATATCAACAACAAATACTGTATACAAAAACCATGTACTATATACATAAATGTAGAGTTGGTAAAAATTCAGTGGTGGTAAAAAAAGGAATACTTTGTAGCATTTATGTGTCACATTGTCAACGTTACGGTACAAATGAAGAAAAAAGTGATAAAATAAAGGCAATTGTAATAGCAGCAGGAAGATTCTTAGATGTGAAAGAAATCCAAGCAGATCAAATACATACCATCTTGAGTTCTACAGAAACAACAGAAAATACACAAGACTAGGCTTCGATCATTTATAATGGTTCTACATATCCTACAATGGAATGCTAGAAGCTTAATAGCAAATGGACAAGAATTCAAAAAGTTTGTATCTAATTTAGAAATAACTCCAGATATAATTTGCATACAAGAAACATGGTTAAAACCAAAATTAGATTTTAAAATTCATGGATATAGTGTAGAAAGACAAGGCAGATGGTAGAGGTGGATGTGCCACTTTCATGCGAAAGGCACAAAGGAGGACGAGACCGGCACAGCAGCAGATGTGATTATGAACCTTTGTGCGGCGCTCGCGATGTGCTCCGCTCACATTTCAGCCTGGGCAACCCTGCTGCAGAGGCAGATGTGGTTGAGGCTGTCCCTCTCGATACCGGAGGATGTCAAAAAAGAGCTGCTGGAAGGCCCGGTCTCCCCAGAGGGACTTTTCAGGCCCCATTTTCAGTCTGTCTTCAACCAGCTGCAGTCCTTCTCAGAGGCCCTCAAGCAGATGTGCAAACATGTCGCCCCCCCTCATGCAGACCCACACTCAGATCGGACACCTGTTCACTGGCGGGACCATGACGGCAGCTGCAACCTTTGCAGCACCTCCTCCGCCAGCCTCAACCAGAGGACACACGTCCCAGACTTTTCAAAGACCTGGGACTTCTTGAGGCAGGGGGAGGTTCCAGGCAAGATGGCGGACAAGCTAGTCACGCTTCTCTGAGCTCCCAAAGAGGTCCCGACTGTAAGTTAATCTATGAAGTAAACTACTAATAAATATCTGAACCATCAGCACCCAGCTCGAAGTATGAAGAAAACCAACAAGTCTATGCCACTGGAAGCCAAGTCTCTGCCTCCGAAAACCTCTGTTAATGATCACGGCTATGCGGTGCCTATGGAGTCTACTGCAGCTAGCAAACGGGAGCGAGAAGCTAGTACCCCGACCGGCACTCCTGAAAAAGACACACACGGAAAAAAGAACAAAAGTTATGCTCCAGGAGGAAATGAACACTGGGGCTATTTTGAGTGCTATAAATTCCTTAGGACAGAAAGTAGATGATCGCATGGAAGAAGTTGGCACACAAATGAAACAGCATAGTGCTATGCTAGCGGCTATTGCTAAGTCAGTTCAGCTCAACTCAGAGGAATTAAAAGAAAGCAAAAAGAAAATAACAGAATTGGAAAAGCAAGTGGACACACTCTCGAATGAGTACATGCAGTTGAAAGAAAGAGTCCTGAATAGTGAAAGATATAAAAGACGGTGGTGCCTCCGCTTAAAAGGAAAAAAGGAAAAGTCGAATGAAAACATCCGAGAAGAAGTGGTGGCACTTCTGTGCAAAATTGCACCTGATTTGGCTTCAAAGATGGCTGAAGAGGTTGATGTAGTACACAGAGTGGGTCGGAAGGTGGATAACAGGGACAGACAGATCATCATTATGTTTGTGAGACGAACCTTGAGAGATGACATCTGGAGGAGAACTAAAACTTCTCCCATCTGCAAGGAAGAAGGAGTTCGCTTCTCCGAAGATTTAACACCAGAAGATTGGAAAGCGAGACAAGCACTTTGGCCAAAAATTGAAAAAGCACGAAAAGAAGGCAAAGCTGCAGGCTTCAGGGGCCCATTTGGTTTCATCGAAGGCAAACGAATCATGGACATTTCTTAGCTGGGAACTGAAATACAGTAGAAATTAGCAGGGTATGTATGGTAGTGGACAGTTCTGTTAATGGGACCTCTACCTCAAGGTTTGTTTTTTCCACTCTCCTAATCCATTGTTCATGTGTTCTATTTTTCAGTTAAAAACAGATTTTTCTTTTGTTTCTTTTAACATAACACAAGGGGACTAAAAGACTCACTTAAATGAAAAGCAGTTTTTTTGTTTTGCAAGGGACAACAAGCACACTGCACCTTTTTACAGGAAACTCATTCTGATGCATCTGATGAAAGGTCACTCTTTTCTACTTCTTTACCAATTTTAAATATTTTTTAAGCAACTTTAAAATAATCCATTTGAATTTATTTCCTGCACACACTTGGTAAAATATGAATTCTTCACTCAAAATGAGACTGAAACAGTGATTAGTCGGTCTTCTGATTTTTTATTTATTATCCAGAACAAGTCACATATCTACACAGTGTGTTTGATTCTCTGCCAGAGTTAGTGTGTTTCACTTCCCTGTAACCAAAAGAGTTCCCTTCTGTTCCAGTAGCAGACCTCTCTGACACGCATGCCAGCTGCTGGTCTTGAGCTATAACTGCAGGTTTTTTATGAACAGCGGCTGTTGTGACACCATAGCCACACACACCACTCATGTTTAAACATTATATAAGCTCATGAGGGATGTCAGTTTAATAAGATTACTATACATATTTTAAATTTTAGATTTTTTTTAAATAAGCTAACAAATAATACAGCTTTTATTAGATATTTTTACACAATAAATAATGTACATTATAATAGGGAATGACATTGTGTTACTTTAAAGGTCAAGCAGCCATCATTTCTCTCATAACAGAAAAATATTTTACACATTTGCCATCAAGGTTATGCACAGGGACATGTCATAAAACCTACAGTCTTATAGTTAATGCCATTTTAAAACAAACAAATCACGCAGTTGATTAAAACAAGTCATGTTTGCTACTCGCTCTGCAGTGCTCCTTCATATAATCCCAGGCACACCTGGCAGTAGTTGCAGAAATAGTTCTTGGCTTTCCTCAACGTGTCGTTCAGGTCCAGTGTCCCCTGGATGCTGTGCAGAGGGCAGAAGTTTTATTAAGGCGTTTAAACTGAAATATTCACACAAATACAACTTCTAGTAACAGTGTTCCCAACCCGAGGTGGCAGTGAGACGTTCAAACGGTTTTGTACATGTACAAAATAATAATTTTAGAACAATAAGCACAAGCAAATAATAATTTACATTAGACAGTGCTGCTACACATGGGGCTTACTTTCACAAGTTGATAGGTGAAACTTAAACATCTGAAAGAAGAGTAAAGCAAATTATACGTTGGTCGACAAACTATTTTTCGCGGAGTGGTGGTGCAGAGGTTAGAGATAATGGGCCTGTGATTGGTAAGTCACAGGTTCAACTCCCAGTACAATCAACATCAAAATGTCGGTGGAATGGGTGAAACACCCACACCTGCTTCCACCCTCATTTCAATCTAAAGTAATAGCCTGGACAAGCAAAGACCTTGTATAATATTTCATCTTGATTTATGACCTTGATATTCGAGCTGGGGTGATGAAAAGATTATGCATCACAACCTCTACTAGTGGTACAAATTATGCCTGCCACGATAACAAATTTTGCTGGGCGATTAATTGGCTCAGAAATTATTGCGATAAACGATAATATTGTTTGAAACTTTACAATAATTAGTAATTATTGTCAAATTTAAGAAGACTTATTTGTTAATTTGTTTTGCAGGTAGTACCGTTTTTTTGAACACCAAATGGCAATATAGGACTGTCTGAGCCGAAGGATGGATAGTGAGGGAGCGACCAGCGTGTCTCTTTAAGAAAAATGGGAGGGAAGTCCCTTGACATGACATGGGCTGTCTGTCTTTGGTTCTCAAAATGGTGGACCCTCTGTGTGGTTTGAGCTCTTCAGCATAGCATTTTTCACACAAAGCTTTTAATAAAAAAAATCAGTAAACAAATTCTCAGCTTCTTTTTGTGGAGAAAAACTTTTTAGACGAAGTCACAGGTTTCAACCGTGAATTTTGGGGCTTCGACAAGACAGAGTTTTTTTCCCAAGGTCGGCCTGTTAGCTTAGCTCGTAGCTTAGCTTCCCAGCTTAGCTGCTTTTAACGATCCAAAAACGTGATTTTGGACAATTAAAATGGATTTAAAAGAGTAAGAGAGTGGCCAGTGAAGAGCACCGGAGTTGAGCCTTTTGTCATCCAGTGTTTTCAGAAAGAGAGAGACACGAAAAAACGATAAAGCCAATAAATGAAAATGAGGTCGATAATTTTCATTCATCATGCAATTAATTGATTTATTGTTTATTGTGACAGGCCTAATACAAATGTGTATTGAGTTGTCTTAAATTATCTTAAATGGATCAGTGGCTATGGCCCAAACAAGCAAAGACGTTGTATAATAGTTGAACTTGGTTTGTGACCTTGGAGCTGCAGTGATAAAAATATTTTGTGATAAGCTGTGTAGTGGTGGTGGTACAAAAGTGTATGAAGTTTCATTACATTATCTTGGAACGGATCAGAAGTTATGGTCTGGGCAATCAAAGACCTTGTTTAACATTTAATCTTGATTTGTGACCTTGATCTTGAAGTTGGGTTGATGAAAAGTGTATGTGACACCCCGTCTAGTGATGATGCATAAGTGCATGAAGTTTTGTTACGTTATACAGGTCCCAAGAGCTCTCTTCGGGTCAAAGGTGAGGTTCTGCCTCAAGGTATCTTGGGGTTTTGTTCATGAGTGAGGGAACAATGGAACATGAGATTGACAGACAGATTGGTGCAGCATCTGTAGTATTGTGAAGTCTGTGCCGGTCCGTTGTGGTGAAGAGGGAGCTGAGCTGTAAGGCAAAGCTCTGTTTACTGGTCAGGCTATGTTCCTACCCTCACCTATGGTCACAAACTTTAGGTAGTGACTAAAATAATGAGATTGTGGATACAGGCGGTTGAAATGAGTTTCCTCCACAGGAAAGCTGGACTCTCCCTTAGAGATAGGGTGAGAAGTTTAGTCATCCAGGAGAGACACAGAGCAGAACCGCTACTCCTCCACATCGAGAGGAGCCAGCTGAGGTGGTTCGGGCATCTGGTAAGGATGCGCCCTGGATGCCTCCTTAGGGAGCTGCTTGGGCATGCCCAACTGGGAGGAGACCACGGAGAAGACCCAGTACACACTGGAAAGACTATGTCTCTTGGTTGGCCTGGGCCTTGAGGTCCTCCCAAAAGTGCTGGAAGAAGTGGCTGTGGAAAGAGATGTCTTGGCCTGCCTGCTCTAGCTGCTGCCCCTGTGACCCGACTTTAGATCAAGCGGAAGATAATGGATGGATTGATGGATGAATACATCGGAAGATATGGGTGGGATAAGAGAAAGTTTACAAATGTACATGGACAAAGACTATCATCGTATGTCACTCCTTTGACAGGCATATCATGATGAAGCGAAGGGCATCGGTAACCACTGTTCTACAACAAGTACCTGCTGGTAAACTGGATGAGCTGGACATCGTCTTGGCACTGCAGCAGAGACTCTCTGTTATCCAACAGGATGGCTGCGCAGATAAAAAAGCTCAAAGGTGAAGTCAGTGTTGAAAGTCGGTAGCTCTGACTGCAATTTGTCCCCTGAAGACAAAGCAATGTGAGACATTTTGCGCAGGTAACTTACAGTCAGATTTGATCTACCTCCCCTCCCTCTTCCGAGTTTCACCTGTGCTGTATTTTTGTGCCAGCCTTTCCTGATAACGAGCTCTGTCAACTTGTTGCGAAATGAGTTCCAGGTGGTCCAACTCAGGATCTCAAACAAACGGAGGGCGTCGCTGTGTTCAAATTCCCTTTGAAAACCCAGAAGTAGCCACCTAAAACAAAGGTTGACACACGTGGACTGAAGAAACTGTATACACACACACACACACACACAAATCAGCTAAAATCAAAAACTAGATTTACAGAGCAATTCTAAAGATCTACCTGTGGCAGAATGTGAAGCTCTCCATGCTGCCTTTGACCAGAAGATCATAAAGAGGAGGGTCCAGTTCCTTCAACAGGGCTGCTTCCAGCTCTAAAAGACAGTACAAACCTAAATTGATCAAAAAAAAAAGAAAAAAAAAAAACCGTCTAGTCAACTTGATCAATTTAGTACTCAGGATCTTTTTGACCTGTTTTGAAAACATGATACATTTACTTTTTATGCTTGATATACTTTCAGTACTCTTTAGCAAAATGTGACGGGCCACCTGTTTGCTGCTTTCAACCCTAAAAGTCAGTTCTTTAAGTGTATCACCAGACATTGCTAGATCTTTAGGTTTTTGCTCAGCAGCTGTTGATGTCTTGTTGTGGTAGATCATCAATGCTGCCTCCTTTTCTAGAATAAATCCCTTTGTTTTTGGGGCGACTGTGACTGAGTGGTTAGAGCAGTCGTCCTTCAATGCAAGAGCTGGGGGTTCTATTCCACCAGCAGTCACATGCCGAAGTGTCCCTGGGCAAGACACTGAACACCTTTTTGCCTCCGATGTGTGTCCCATCAGTGTATGAATGTGATGAAGCTCTGAATAGTCTTTGGATGGATCTAGTAGAGTGCTGTATGAATGGGTAAACGAGGGCACAGACTGTAGTGTAAAGCACTTTGAGTATCTTGATAAGATAGAAAAGTGCTACATAAGTACAGTTCATTTACCATTTTGCCGAGCTTCACCTTAACGTTAGAATAATCAACGTAGCGGTCAGCTGGTTAAGACCAAGGCTAAGTTGGTTTGTTTGATCTATTTTGCAAGGGAGGCGTGGACCTGAAGACAGTCTTAACATGCATGTTTTGGGACTGATGGAAGAAACTGTAGTAGTAAAAAAAACTCTTTCGCTTTCAGAGAATTGTATGTAATCCATCCATCCATCCATCATCTTTACCCACTTCTTCCTTTTTTGGTCACAGGGGTCACTTGTGTGAGAGGCGGGGGACACCCTGGACAGGTCTCCAGTCCATCACATAGACACAAAGAGACAAACGAGTCAAACAACCATTCACTCTCTGACTCTCACCTAGAGGCAATTTAGAGTTACCAATCAGTCTAACATGCATGTTTTTGGTCTGTGGAAGGAGACCGGAGTACTCGGAGAAAACCCACGCATGCACAGAGAGAACGTGTTTGGGCTGCTGTTGTTACGCCGTATTGTTTTGCATTATAAGCGTTTAGCATATACTGTATCTTAGATCTTTTGCCGTTTGGCGTATATCTTAGTTATAGCTTAGATCCTTATATACTGTTTCTTTTTATACTTTATATTTCTGCTAATGTTGGATGTAACTGGGGCACTGTGTACATAATTTCATTCCACCTCATGTACCACACGTGATGAGAATGACAATAAACCTGACTTGAACTTGAACATGCAAACTTGATCCTGGGCCGTGATTTGAACCAAGGAGACCTGCTCACTGAGAAGTGGCATCTCTACCAACTGCGCCACCGTGCTGCTCGCCAGAAAATCCTTACTTTACTATTTGCTTTGCTACTTTGCTATACGAGTCTGACATGGTCACAGTTCTGGTTAAAACTAGAGATCTAGTTGAGAGCCGGTCTGACTGGAGTTATTACAGCGTGTAGGTAAAACACGTCACTAAAGCTTATTTGAAGTGAGAAAGGAGTAGGGTGACGTGGAGTGAAGTGGGGTAGCTCACTTCAAACATGAAAAGCAGCTGCTGTGAAAGGAGCTGTAACTTCATGCAAAGCCCGTCAGACATTTTATTACGACTTGCAACTTGTACCTAAAGAGTGGGATTTCAAAGTTTCACACTTGGATGTGAAAATGAGACATTTGTTCTGGAGTTACTTGTTATCGGGGTAGTACAAATGAAATATTATTCAAGAGTAAGCTAAGAAACACCAGGTCATAGTGCAGCAGTGCAGGCAAAAACATGTTAAAGAGCGACAACATGACCCTACAGTGCTGTTTCAAACAGAGGCTTGCTGAAACATGTGACGGCATCTTTTACTGATACCAAAGGGAGAGGAACAACCTACAGCTGCTGAAGTGTCTACTCAATTAGATCATAACAGTCTCTTCAGGGCTTTCTTGTTAGGGCAAACTGTTTACAGCCACTGAGTGCACATAGCTAGATAAGGAAAGAAAACAGGATTTCCCCACAACAATGAAAACTCATGAATCAAATGGTCCCTGTAGGCAAGAATGTTCATGCTCAGTAATCCAGGTAGTCAAATCTGATAACTCTCAATCTGGTCATCTGGACAGTTTCTTTT
>JARVGS010001283.1:21922002-21933857 GCA_031762315.1 Hypsolebias antenori
GTTTACTAGATGCTTTCTGCTCAGCCATTATACGTTTAAACGTCGTCAGCTCCAGTCACTGCCCGTGACATATTTAGCGTATGTAGTAATTACTCCCCTTTCTATCGCAGCGGTGGGGGGCAGGTTGTTACAAGATGAGCCGACAGACTTTTCCTGAGTTTAATGTTGGGATGCTACAGAGGCTGATGGAGAAGGAGAGGTGAGTGGTTTATATTGGTTTGATCATTTATCATGGTCTAGTAACACAGCAACACTTGGGTTGCTGTATTAAGTAGAAAATATATTCTTAATAGAAAAATAACGTAAAATGTTGCAACTGCACATTACAAGTACATATCCGGAAGTCTCAAACTCACCAATAAACCTTCTCATCAGGTCCAATGCTGATTGTAGCTTTCAAAATACCATGAAGCTTGAACAATGACCCATGAGGCCTTGTGAGTCATTTTTGACACGACCAGCAGGAAAAAAAAAAAAAATCGTCAAGTAATTTTACTTAACAATGTAGAAGTTCAGATTTGCCTCTATTTTTCTGATCTATGATTGCATATAAAAAGGAGAAATGCATAAAAAAAAATAACATGCAAAGAACCGTGTTTATTGTTGAAATCACCTCCTGCTGTTGGGAAAAGACGATCCATATTCAGACATTTTTTGGTATTAACATCTGCTCACAGCCACAAGGCTCTTATCTGATGTGTGGAGAAGTCTCTGCTTATAGAAAAGAACTGATTCAAGATGGGATGTGCACGAACAATTCAGATCTTTTGAATGGTTTGTTAAAAACATCAGTGAGAACTGAGTCGCAGACAACTGAGAGCTGTTCAACGTGACATAGACCCTACTTAGTGACACCACTAACTCTGAACAGCTCTTTGAGCCAAATGTTTAGTAGTGATTACTGCCACAAAACAAAGATTTCAGGTTCATCAGTAATCCTTCCAGTATCTCATGACTGATAGACATAAGATCCAGCTGACTGCTGCTGCTGTGATCTCTACTTGTCCAGACTGTGTGCCTCCAAGACCTTCAGCTTGAAGAACCAACCATGCATTCAACAAAACCGGAACTTCTTTCCGATGGTACTCACCTCATCTCACAGTAGTGAACCTTGCTGGAACCAGAACCTCTCCTCTCCTCAGATTCACTTATCATCAAAGACCTTTTGCAGTAAGACATTCTACTACTCCTCTCTACGAAATATTTCAACAATATCAGCCAAGTACTCATCATGTCCCCTATTCCTTTCCAGCCAATTGCACCAAATAAAACACACTTATTTTGATAACGGTGTCGCAGTCTCTTGCTCAGTCAGCCACTTGGGGTCAGCTACTAACTGCAGTCATGTTAATCTCATTTTTCAATCACTTTGAAGAACTGAACTAATGAACAAGAAGCTGTAATTCCAGTAGAATTGAAATATATTTGAACAAATATGAAATAAAGTATAATTTGACTTTTGTTCTGATCTGTTGCTTTTTGTTCCTCTTTTATTAGTCTATTTTATTTTTATTTTATTTTTTTACTTTTGACTGGAGTAACAGGGAAAAGTGGCCTCTTTCATGAATGTATCTGGTTTAGTCAATGTGTCTCTAGTCCCAAGAGTCCTCATGTCCATCTTTTATTCAGACACTTTATTATTTGACTCATACAAGTGTATTAAAGTTTTGCTTTGTGTTCAGTGATCACATATGTTCAACCTTGAGCTCATCTCTAAGTTATGTTTATGGAGCTAGAGAGTGAAACCTTTTAAGGCTTAAAGCAAAATGTCAAAAAGTCAAATTAACACCTACTGAATTATTATCCTTACTGTAATCTGGGATTTTTCATGTTACCCTGTACTAAGAAAAGATGTCACATTACTGTAACACATTCACCATTCACTGCCCAGCACTTCATTTGTATTTTTTTTTTTTTTTTTTTTTTTTTTGCACCGGGGGTGGTTCCAGCATCCTTTTTGAAAAGAGCTCTTTCATTTCCTTTTCTTAAAAAGGCAACTCACACATACAATTTCTGGGAGGCTTGAGAAAACGTTTTTTTTTTTTTTAAGTTTTGAAGAACTCTGGAAAAAACTCAACGTTGGAAGTAAGTCAGTACAGTTTTTAGTTTTTTTTTTTTTTTTAGTTTTTTTTTTTTAAGAAAAGTGCAGAAAGAAGACTATATTATTTTATTTGTCTAACTGTATTTACAAATTTAAAATGCTGCTTTTTATCAATTGCTTATAAAGTTGTGTACATTAAGTGAACCGATAAGCTAATATTTATTTGATAATGAAAATGCAACATATTTCACTAATTATTTTTTGTGTAGAAAACATTAGAGCATACATTAAACAAGAAACTGTTCAGCTTGAATTTTGAAACATTCAGTATTTTCCAAATGTTGTTGACGTGAAACTAAGAAAAAAAGGCAAACAATTAAAATTTTCTTTCTTACAGCTAAGATTTCAGTGATATATTGACTTTAAATCAAGCAACAAACTGAGCTGAGGAACCTAACCGATTCATCAAATTCAAGGTTCTTTATTGTCATTCGCATCACATGTGGTATGTGAAGTGGAATGAAATGGTGTACACAGGGTCCCAGTTACATCCAGCAATAACAAAATATAAATTGTAAAAGAAACAGTAAGAATCTAAGATATAAACTAAGAAATACATGCAACTAAGAAATACGCAAAACACTTAGTTCAAAACAATATGCCATATATTTTTTTAGCTTTGTAATAAATACAATTTAAATGGTCTAAATGTACTTTCTTGTAATTCAAATACTCTGAAATAGTATTATTGTATTGTTTTTCTGCAACTTTTTAGCATAGTATTTTTTATTTTTGCCAGCATTTTACAAACGGTCTCTTTGTTTTTAAAATGTGTACCTGAAACCACAGAGTAGCCTCACATTCACAGAAAATAACTGTAGAAACAATAAAGCTCCCTCCATCCAGATGCTTTTTATACAGTAGTTTAATAAAACCTGTTCAAACCTGAAACCTGAAAGAGGAAGTTTTGTTCCTTATTTGGTCTCACTTTTATAAATTCATGCAAAAAAGCTTGAATCTCTTCTTTAAGATTTTTTTTTTTTTTACTTGGTAATGTTGAACCTGAATCCAGCAACCATGAGAATCAGACTGTGACAGTCTAATACACTTTTATAAACAAAACAAATGCCAAACTGGTCTTTGCTTCCATCGCTCACTGATCATCAATACAAAAGAGAGAAACAACACACTCCAATGTTAAAATGCTTCACGTCACATGGAGAAAGAAGCCAAGTCGGCATTCCTGTATGGAAACATTTAAAGTGTATATCACTGATCAGTGGATTAGTGGTTTACACTGTTGCTTGAACCCTGGGTTGGGCCTGGGTTCTTTCTGTGTGGAATTTGCATGTTCTTATTGTTGCAGTGGTGTAGTCTACATTTTTGTAGTGGGTATACTGTGCTAAGAAACCAATGTACACCAGTTAGTACAATATGTAATCAATTTATTTTGATTTTTAAGCATATTGAACATTTCCAAATTTTTATGATGCATGCTTGTATGAATAAATGTACAACAAACTTTGTATAACAGTTGGTTTTGTATTAAAAACATGTTGAATTTCAAAACAGTATCAAAGCAAAACATGTTCAAGTATTGTGTAGTAAGTACAGAAGTATTAATTATACAATAATTTGCTGGATAAGCTATTGTAATAAACGAGCGCTACATACCGATAGATTGTTACGGAAGCGTGTAACTGCCGTTTAACATATCAATGACACATGCCCAATGATATGTCATGTATCATTGGGCACTTTTAACTTAAGTGGCTATACTGAAATTCTTAAGCTTTTCTAGCGGGTATACTCTGTATGCCCACGTATTGCGTAGACTACACCACTGGGTTGTTGTTCTCTGGCTAATCCAGTTTCCTCTCACAGACAAATGCATGTTAGGCTACCTTCAGGCCCAGGCCTCCCTTGTAAAAAGAGATATGTGATGACATTAGGATTTGTCTGGTGAAATCAAACAAAGAATAAAAATATAGTTGTAGCAACCATTAAGATGCTGCATCAATGCCACTGAGTCCGGCATCAGGGTTGCCAGATAAATTTAAAATGTTTTATTTACCCCCTTCTTTTCTGTGCACAGGTTCTACAAACAAAACACACAGATCATCTTAGAATGTCTTTACTCAGCACATATGACAGTTTAGTTCAAAATACTGTAAAGCGACAGTACTATAGTTCATAATTTCTTATCTGGCAACCCGACTGACATGGAAACTACAGCCTTTTTTGTGTAAACCTGCTCAGTTTTTGTTTATTGCCCCCAATAAACGTTGAAAAATCACTAGCGTTTCCACAGGTTGTTCTTGTGTAAACATGGCCTTATAGTAGGTAGAGCACTTTGACTCTGTCATTTTAAAAGTATGCTGAAAAAGTGTGGGCACCCCTGAGATAGATGTTGTAAAAAACTAAGGTTTACTGCTAAGATATGGTTAGGCCCTCTGAGATGTCCTCATTGGGCATCATTGGCCTATGTAGTACATATCTGTCATGTTATCTTCTAAGTGGTATGGCCTCCAGTTGTGACAAAAGTTGCTCAAAGAGCACTCATAAAATCTGAGGTTAGACAGATTCTGCTGCTTGGATCTATCTCATCCCTGATATTTTCTAAGTACCTTGTAATAAATTAATAAAGGTCAGCAAGCTTGGTCTTCCTGCCTTGCCTATATTTTTGCCATGTCAATAGGATGAGTAAAATTGATTAAAAACAAACAAAAAAAATTTCAGTTGAAAGACAGTTTATGACTTCTGCAAACTTGAATTGTTATGTTTTAGGTTTAGTGAGAACATTCAGGAATATTTTTAAGAATAGCTGGCTTATTTAAAGATAATATTATTTATATTTCATTGTTTTTAAACTTTTGTGTTTTGAGACTTAACACTTATTTTATTCTAAACTTTTTTTTTTTTTACCAATGAATCTAATTGTATTTTGTGCTTTTGGTTAGGGTGTTTGAATAAAACACTACAGTAATAGAAATATGTTACAGTCATGAAACTAACCAGAATTAAAAACAGTCACAAAATTCAAAATGATAAGTTGTGAACAGGAACTCATCTACAATGAACATGTGACCCCCATCATCATGCATTTCATGACGTTTCAACTTAGAAGGGTCAGGTTTCCAACTACAACCATGTATATTTGAATGTTTACTTCAAGTATTTGCATGTGAGAGTAAATGTGATAATTGCCAATCAGTGTTGGTGAAAGAAATGTGAAAATAATTGTCTTGGATCACCAGAATAAAAGCTTTTAACTTTTAGAGCCTCGTTGTAAATAAGGATTAAAAAGTACATGTTGTCTTTGTCATGAATGTTAAAATGTACAGATGATTGTATATTTACTCATGAAGCTTCAATGCATAATGTAAAGGTTATTGTTGTGTATTTCAGATACGTTACATTCTTCACCTTTATTCAGCAATGTCTCAATTCAGCTCTTTGCTCCTACACTTCTTTGTTCTGGGTAATTTAACTATTTTCTTCAATTTTTTTATTAAACATATTAACACTAACTGAGTTGTATGGTTTCCCTTGAGCATTTTTTCCTCTTACAGGCTGGACATCTGAGGCTTGGCATGTATACCTGCCAAGCAATATTAAAGCCCTGGAGGGTTCCTGCGTCTATATCCCTTGCAGCTTTGACTACTATCACTATCCGCCTAAAAGACCAAGTCGTGTGGTTTGGTACAAGTGGGTGAACCGTGGATACCCTTTGGTTTATGACAACTGGTACACTAAGGATGTCATGTACCAATACAGAGGAAGAACATATGTGTATACAGACAACCGGAGATGCAGTCTATACATCAACCCAGTAAACTCATTTGACCACAGGCAGAAGCTTTATCCTTGGGTTGATCCGGAGAATGTGGGGAAATCCACCTATCGATTCTTTGATACAACTGTAACTATTGAAGTAGTGGGTATGTTGCCAAAACTTTGCATTTAAGTTAATTAACATGGTGTTGTATACATTTTCTTCAGTCTTTGATATTTTCTTTATAGGCAAGCCAACAGATCCAGAAATTATGATCACGGGTGAAAGGAAGGTTGGGAAAACGGTAACAGTGCAATGCTCTGCAGATCACACGTGCTACCCTAACCCCCCGACCCTGAGTTTAAACATTCCACTGCAAAACTACCATCAAAGTCAAACTGACCTTGGTGGTGGCAAATACAGAGTCACCCTAACAACAACCTTGACCATAATGAAACAATACCAAACAGTAGAGTGCTCTGTCCAACACTACAGTGGTAAAACAGCAAGCATTTCGACAACAATAAGTGCTGAATGTATGTAACGATTACTGAAAATAAAGTCATGTTTCATGCAATTTTAAAACTTTATTAACCCTTTGTTCACTGCTTAAATTTTAGGCTCCTTTTTACCATTAAGCATCAGTCCTTCATCGACTGAATTTCTTGAAGGAGTTGCAACAACAGTAACCTGCACAGCCTCGTACACTTGCCCTCAACATGCACCAACTCTCACATGGAACTTTGCTAGCATGCCAGCTTCCACAACTACTGCTCAAGTATCAGGACAGGCTCTGTGGCGAACTGTTTCTGCACTGACATTCACATCAGCAGCTAAAGACCATGGTAAACAACTAACATGTAATGCCAAATTCTCTGAAGGACATACCGAAAAAAGCATCGCTCTACAGGTAAAAAGTAAGTGCCAATGAAAGTTCAGTTTAAAGTTTTTCATAGCTTTTTTTTTTTTTTAAAGGTTTTTGTTGGATCAGATTTTGTCTGACCACAACAGCATACTATGTATTTTTTCATAAGAAAAGTTAAGTTAAGAACAACAATGATGGGTTAAGACTTTTGCAGTTTTTTTTTTTTTTTTTTTTTTTTTACATTGTAGATAAAGTAACGTACAATTACTTGTTGGTACTGTTTTGTCACAAGATATTTTGGATTACTCTTTTTGCATTCTTACTTGTCTCTTTTGGTAACACTTCAGTTCAATTCCGTTTATTTATATAGTGCCAGCAAATGGCAAATGTTGGCTCAGGGCACTGTACAAAAATGTTCACAGTTAGTAAAAGTTAAAAATCTTGGGAAGCCAGCAGATTCTGTTGTGTCTCCACTTTGTCACAATCTCTAGTCCTTAGCAGCACATTGGTGACAGTGGAAAGGAAAATCTCCCTTTTAACAGGAAGAAACCTCTAGCATAATTAAGCTCAGGTTAGGCAGCCATCCGCTTCAACTTTTTGGGGTATGAGAGGACAGGAAATCAATACAGACAAACGCAGAATAGCTATTCCAGGTGTACCTTCTGTATGAGTTGTGGTTTATGGTCCTGTGTCTAGCCTTTCTGGTTTTGTGTTTATGTCTGTGTCCCCCTGCTCCTCTGTTTCTATCTTTATAGGTTTGTGTTTCCTTAAGTATCTGGCTCCATCTTGTGTCGTGTCTTGCCTCCTCAGTCACTGTCTTTGGCATCTGTGACTACTCAGAGGTGTCTTCACTTTGTCTAATCGGTGTTTTCCTGTATTTAAGCCTGTGTGTTTTTTTCACTCCTTGTCTTGGCAATGTCTTCTGTTCATTGGCGATGGCCTGTCTGTTCTGTCAGTACCTCTTGTTCATCCTTGCTCAGCTCTTTTGTTTTTGTAAATAAATTCTTTATTCTATATTCATCGTGAGTCCTTGCCTGCCTGCCTGCACCACTGGGTTCACCAGCACCAGCCTGTTGTGACACCTTCTGTGGGAAGAAAGTGAAAGAAAAACGTTAATAATTGTAAATACAAACAAGAACAGTAGAGTAGGGAAAAATAGCAGCAGAACAAAATGTGGTCAATTTGTTCTCCAGCAGTTTAAGCCTATAGCAGCACAATTAAGGGATAGCTCAAGAAACCCAAGCCAATGCTAACCATAAGGTTTTTTTTTTTTTAATAATGTGTTGAGCCTAGTCTTCAAAGCAAACAGTCAGCCTCCTGGACAGCAAGGGACATAATCTAAAAGCATCTTACACTACAGTGCATCTTGGATGGGTTTAGGCACGAGAAAACTGTTAGTTTAAGAATTGAGTAGGTTAAAGGTAGGAAATCTTGATTAAAAAAACTCAAAAGAATCTTACATCACAACCAGATCATTAATAAATATATTTTTTACTTGTGATTTTATTGATTACCTGCTTGAAAACTTGTTTTTTCTTTTGTCAGAAAACATGCTGTCTTTGGATTGGTCTTTCACTACTCCTGGAAGTCTGCGTGGACTGAAGGGTTCATGTATCATCATTCCATGCAAGTTTAGTTACAGTACAACCAAGCCAGATGGCCTCCAAGTTATATGGTACTTATACCAGAGAAAAGGTTATCTATCTGTATACAACCAAAGAGATGGAAATATTATCAGTAAATTTTCTGGCATAACCAGTCTAATTGGATCTGTATCAGAGGGCAATTGCAGTCTAAAGATAGACAAGCTGGAGATGTCACACAACAAAGACAGACTATACCCGTGGATTGATAAGAACTCAGTGACTTCCTACCACTCAGAGGATCACTCATTCTTAGATAAATCTACTCAACTTGAAGTTTCGGGTAAGCGTTCCTCTTTTTTTCTCTTTTAGTCAGTTCCATGTTTGTAATTATGTAAGTTTGGGGAATATTTTAACAACCTTTGGTAACCAACAACTAGGGGAAGATTTTAGATGAAGCTCTGATTTGAATGCTTAGCTTTATTTAGATAAAAATTGTCTTTGTTAGTTCAAACAAAATAGTTCTGCTACAAAAACTACAAGCATACATACCTAAACCTTCATTGCATTAATTTGTACATTATTCGTTCACCAACTTTATTTTTAATGTAAGGTATTTTTGTTGTTATTGTAAATATGATTTTAAACTTAAACAAGGCTTTCCAACCTTTTACATGAAATCCTAAAACTCATGATGCAGTTTTGTTCTTTCCCTTCACCATTTTTATTTTTATGTTTTTAGAAAGTGCAGAAGAACCACAGATGAGCATAATTGGTGTCCCTACGGTGGGCGAAGAGAGCAAAGTGTCTTGTACTGTCCACCATACATGTTTCACTGATCCTCCTGTCCTTACACTAAGTGGTGTTCCTGGAACAGACCGGGTCACACACTTTCAGGTATCAGACGGAGTTTGGGAGAGAACAGTAGAACAAACTTGGACTGTAGAAGAACAACACAAGAGTGTGGAGTGTAACGTTAGGTATTCTAGTGGCCAAACAGCCAGAAGTGAACTCAAACTGAATGTTGAATGTGAGTACAATAGTGGCTTAAAATCGAGTAAGATCCTACAATATTATTTAGCTTTAGGCCTCATTGTCATTTTTTTTCTGTTCAGGTCCTTATAATGAAATCACCATGACGAACCCACCTGGCGCAACAATAGAGGGCATGGCACAGAGCGTTGTTTGTTCGGTCACCCACAAGTGCAAGAAAAATAAACCAAGCATTGTTTGGAATTTCCCAGACATGCAGAGTAACGTAAAGATCACAGAGATCTCCAAGAACACTTACAATACTTCATCCAATCTAACATTTATAGGTTCTTTAGATGACAATGGAAAAGATCTGAAATGCACTGCAGAGTTCAATAAAGGGGAAACATCAGCTTCTTCGGTACTCAAAATAGCACGTGAGTTTTTACACATCACTCATTGTGTTCACTTATTAGTTTGACGCTGTAAGATATATTGCTGTTTTTTTTTCTTCTGGAAAATGCAGTATCTAAAATATTTACATTAACCCCAGTTTCAAACCTGAGAACCCAGCTGTTTATTAAATTAGCACAAATGTTGAAAACAATGTGCTGTGTTTGACTGAACAGGAGTTAGAGAGGTTGAAAAAGGCCTGAGTTTCCATCTTCCTGAATAGTTTCTGTTGCATGTGCCCTCTAAACTTATTGGAAACTTTTAAAATGATAGTTTGGCCTTTTTGATGTAAAAGGTTTATGAAAGAGTTATCAATAGTTAGTATCAGTATCAGTTATGGGGAACAGAGTATGAAGAAAGAGGAAGAAGTTCTCCTTTGTCAGGCTAATGCCAGACTGGTACTTTTATAATAATGGTTATAATTTAACTTTATAAATTAACTAAAACATATATTGATGTGAGAGAACACTGTTGACAAACCTAAACCTTTGCATAGGACGATGTGTTTAGTTTGTAATGAAAGATTGGCCTCATAAAACATGAAGTGATTTGAAAAATTATTGTTTTTTCCTCATAGCATACGAGTACAAATTTGGAGAAGATGAACCTTTTGACACCGGTGGTAGGTGTTTATGTCAGTTATCTCAAAATGTATATGTAATTCCAAAAAAACTCAACAAAAAGACTGATTTCAAAGAGAAGACAATTTTTTAACCCTTCATTTTGTGCAGCCTGACAGTGTTTTTTCCCACTCTTTCTCTTGATAGCACTCCAAGTTATTGAAGCGGACGTCCCTTTCAGATTCAGTGCTCTGACCAGGTCTTGTGTGGTGATCCCCTGCAGTTTCCAGAGCAAAGAGCATGAATACATGACCCGTGGAATCTGGTACAAAAAAACTGGGGGTGACATTGTCTTCCACAATGGACAGAGTTACATAATGGATCATTTTAAGGATCGAACCAGATTACTGGGGGATATGCGTGAAGAAGAATGTTCACTGGAGATTGATGACATCAAACCTTTCGACAATGGCCCTTTCTGTTTCCATGCACAAAGAGGAGCTGTGAAGTACAGATTCACCAACAACTGTGCATTCATCATAATGAAAGGTTCAGAATCAATACTTATTATTGATATGGTTCAATTTTTTAGCTTTTAGCTTTTACTTTTAAATATAACACTACTTTGTTTTTTCCACCCTCAGCTTCCCCAGACAAACCAGTGATGAGCACAGTGCCAGCTGAAGTGAACGCTGGTTTGACTGTTTCTGTCTCTTGTTCTGTCAGTCACACATGTCCATCGCATCCTCCAGAGTTTTCATGGAGTGTTCCCAATATCACCAGCGAGGTGTCGGACACTCTGATTTCACGAGGCACCTGGCAGAGGACGTCCACCATTAGTTTCATTGTTCCTGAAGGAGACGGAGTCCAAAGCCTGACCTGTACAGCCATCTTCTGGCGTGAAATTCAACAAGGCAGCACCGTCACTTTAATGGTCAAGGGTGAGCACATTTATCTGCTCCGTGTATGCTTTGGAAATATTTTATACAGTGAACTGAGAGCTTGTTCTTAATATGTTTGTATGATTTTTTTTTTTTTTTTCACCAGGAACGTCAATGTACCAGTTTCAAAAAGTTGCCCCTGTGGCTTTTCCAGTCACAATTCTGCTGATGATAGTTGCAGCGTTGGGTGTATTCCTCTACAGAAAAATGTTGCGTAAACATACTTAAATTTATAGTGTTTGAATATGAGTTGATGTTGGTAGTTGTCTTTTAAAATCAGTTAAATTAAAATCAGTTAGTTTAGCTCCTGTTGGCTTAAAGAAAACTAGCTTATTTACAGATTTGTTTTTTTCTCAGCCACAGAAAACTGGCTAACGATCCACAGAGACCACCACCTCGACCAGAGAAAAGGTTTGTGCTCATGTTCATTCTAAGACATTTTTAAACTGCTGTGTAAGGGAAGATGCTGTTCACAAACTTTGTTTTAAAACATTTTCTTTTAATATGAACAACCCTCTCTAACCAATGTAAATGGGTACCGGTGACCCCCGCGACCCAAAAAGGAAGAAGTGGGTAAAGATAATGGAGAAAATGGTAAATGGAGCTTACTTATATAGCGCTTTCCAGCCCCCTATGAGGGGCCCCAAGGCGCTTCACAGTACCAG
>JARVGS010001283.1:21995290-22005702 GCA_031762315.1 Hypsolebias antenori
TAGAGAGGACATGGAGGTAGTTGGAGTGAGGACAGAGGATGCAGAGGACAGAGAGAGATGGAGGAGGATGACTCGCTTTGGTGACCCCTGAAGAGGGAAAAGCCGAAAGAAGAAGGAAAAAAACGAATATGGTTAATTTGAAAATTTCCCGTGTAAACCAGTAGACTAACATTATTTAAAATGGGTTGAAAAGTTTTGCAAACACTAAAATAGGGAAGCACAATATTGTCGGCATGGTATCAGTATCGGCCGATATTAGCGATAAAGTTAAATATCAGACATCGGCCATTCCGTCAAAATAACACAGTTACAAGAGGCTTCTGTTTTAAGTTAATTTTCAATTTAATAAACTGTCAGATCTATTAATGCACAACTACTCATGTGCTTTTCAGTTGTCGCTTGTGAACAGGTTGAGTTTTGATTCGAAATATTTACAAATTTGCACTGTTCGAGTGTTGTCACTGTGTTAGAGCGTAAATGCCATGAATACGTTTGACATTAAACATAATCCAAGTTGAAGTGTTACAACGTTTTCAGTCCCCTTTTTCGCATCTGCATTTGGTTACAGGACAAACTGACAAAGACCATGCAGAATAATGTAGTAGTTTAATTCCACAGCAGAGAAATCTATGTAGTTTCTGTAAGTAGGTCCAGGAAAAAATATTGGTATTGATTATCGGCCAAATAAATTTTAACATATCGGCATGTCAGATATCAGTCAAAAATCCAATATTGTGCACCCCTACACTAAAAATTATAGTATTCAAAGTTACAATACTGGAAATGGAAATTAAAGTTTTATATTCATAAAGAAACATCATAACGGTGCCCCAGGCTGTACCAGAAGTTCTGAAACTAGTTACTGCTCCTGCTACTTGTACTTGCAAATAGCCAAAAAACTTTATGAAAACAACATGCAATGCAAAAGTGACTGTGATGTAAAGTTTTATAAATTAGTTTTCACACGAACCGTTGTCATTTTTGAGATGGAAGTTCTAATTGTGTTGGCTCTGCTCTGAAAAATTAAACTCCGTTTTTGTAAACTGATGTTGGTCAAAAAGCTATTTACAACAGGGAAGATGTTCATTGCTCATAACTTTTTCACAGAACTACATTTTAAAAGACCTGAACCACTCCTTTAAGGTCTGACAACATAATGAGCTGCCACCTCTGGTGCTCATTTTGTGGTCAGACCTTTAACAGGTGGTTCAGAGTAGAAGATTAAACAAAAGACCAACAGAGTAAAAGTGGAGGTACAGAAATTTGGACCAGTTCAATTAGAGCCAGCACACTGAAAGAACACACTGTCTCTGCGTTATCAGGGTGGTTGTTGAGTGTGGGAGGTGGTTCCGTTCTTGAAAAATGGAGAAGTGAAACAAAGATAAGACTTCTTCACTCCTTCAGCTTATCAGACCGAGCACTTTCACTTATTTCAAAACTGCTTCTGCTTGGTTAATAATTTATCAAAAGAAACCTCCTCATGAAACACAGCTTTCTGTTACACATTTAAAGACATCTGTAATGGTTATGGATTATATTCCCTCCAACAACAAAAAAAAATCCTTCCTACCATGACGCCAGTGAAGAGACACACGGCCTTGCCGCAGCTGGTGTTGGGTGCAACATCCCCATAGCCCACTGTGAGGAAGGTGATGGCTATGAGCCACAAGGCTGTGTCCATGTGGCCCGTCGATGCTTGGCTTCGCCTGCACGGGGGGTGGGGGGGGACAAATGGGCTGTTAAAACACACACGGTTCATTCTCATAGTTCCACTGCAGTTTCTGAGACATGCTGCCAATTTTTTTAACCTTAACTACAAATAAATTTATCAATGCCCCCTCAAATTTAAATTAAGAACCATATTTCCTGTTTGAAACATTTATAGTTACTTTCTTTTTCTTTTTCAGCGCTTTCAGTCTTGAAATTGCCACAGTAAGCAAACTTAGGTGAAAAGTTTGGCAATTGTTTTAATCCAGATGCCCTTTCTGACACAACCTGGGCTTGAACCTTTGCAGCTTCAGGATTGCAGTCTGCGACACTGATCACTGACTACCGTGTCCCTCATGTTTATTAATACTTAAACAAATTCACTAATTGCTTTAATTTTTATCTGTAAATCCTTGTAAAAAAATCTATGTTGTTAAATATGGGTTAGTATTATAGTGAAGGAGTTCTAAAACATCAATTTAAGATAAATTAAACAACTTATTTCAACTTTATAATTAATCAGCTGTTGACAAGAAATTATGTTGCAAATCAAATTGCCTTTTTCATTAATGCACGCAACTAATAAATCCTGATGTGGTCTTCCCTGAGTTGCACAATCCCCAGAGTCACACCATTAAAGCTTAGAGAGTGTTGGTTAATATCAGTGGTGTATATTGACAATATAACAATATTTCCAAAGGAAAATTCTGGCTTAATGTCAGCTTGTTGACTTTTTTGTCATAACAGAACTCTTTCAATACAAATTTACAAAAATTCTGACAAACTTAAGAAATTAAAAATGTTAAAATGCTACATAAAAACTTGTATTTGTCTAAATATCTTCCTACGGTTAAAATGAATACTTTAATTTGTATTTTTGTGTTGTGTTTAATAACGGTTCAGTTGATAAATCAAAGTCTGTTACCAAAGCTGGAAGAGTTAGGAAGTGTAAATTAGCAAATTAATACAAAGAACATGTGCAGTGCACACTCGAAGGAATAAATTTAATTAGTTATGCACATTTAATATATTTGGGGGATTGAAGTTGTCACTTATGAAGAGTAAATAGTAGAGAAGCTTGTTTCAAAATGATTTATGGCTTTAATACTTTTCCTTCTTGTGCTCTTTCATTAACATATTTTTTTATCAAATTGCACAAGACTGAAATGAGCAAAACTTTCAATTAAATTTTAATTGAGCAGATGACCTCAAATAGACAAACATTCAAATAGATGTTCACATTATGCTACCATTTGATAGGAATGCTTTTATAGCAACAACAAAAATGGATCATGACAATACAATCCCTCAGTGGAAATTAATTTTATATTAAGAAGTAAACTCCAACCGTGAGAAGGCCTATAAATATACACAGCAATCAATAAGGAATGTCTCACGTTTATGCACTTCACAATAAGTGGTTATTTAAATGTGAAGGTGTGAACACTAATGATTCTGATAGTGCTTGTACTACGATGTGGTCCTGTAATGGACGTGTGACCTGTCCAGGATGCACCACGCCTCTTGCACAGTCACCGCTGGGCATGAGCACTAGCGACACCCAAGACCCAGAAAGGGTGATGTGGGCAAAGACAATAAATGGATGTCCTGTGTCTGATTTAACATTAAAAACAAAGCAAACGATAAACAAATAAAGTAAGAAATGTGTGCTATGTCACATAAAATTAAAGTTTAAGTCATATTTAGTCAGAATAAAATGTCCATTTTCAGATTTCTAACTTAATTTACATTTTTATACGTAGATCATCCTGACATCATGAGCACTTCCAGAGATGTGGCTCGATGTGTCTTGTCTCGCAAAATAGGACACGTTTAACTTTTTAATGTTTTGAGAAAACAAGCTTTGAGATATGGGAGATTTTGAGCTGTTACCCACATTCACGGAAAGTAATGTGAATGCAAAAACAACATCCAGATGTTTCCAAATAAAATAAAACAATTTATTTTAAGGTTATTTGTCATGTCTGTATGTTTTGTGATGTCTGTGACTGCTTATGATTATTTCTTATATGCAGTAGTCCCTCGCTACTTCGCAGTTTGACTTTTGCGGACTCACTCTTTCGCTGTTTTTCAAAGTAAGAGTGGACATGACACACAACTGATGGACGGATTGTTTATTTAAAATAAATAGTTTTAAATGATTAAACACCTGTGTTCAGCCCACAGGTGCAGGGAGAAGCTCCCTCTGCAGCCTGTCATGACCTCCACTCTCTGCCACCTGCGGCTCTATGCCACGCCTACATTTCTCCTTCCTGCTGAAGCAGCTTCATGAAGGATTAACCCTTTGCTGTCCTGTTGTGCTTCTCTTCTCTACACTTTAAATTTAAATAGTGTAATATTTTAAATAAACAATCCACCGTACGGAAACGTCAGCGTATTCACACACTTTGATTGGATAGTCAAAGAGCGTGACGTCACGTCCGTGGAGCGGAAGCTGATAAAATTGGGTCGGGATGTCCACTAAAATAAGCTTTTTCGCTAATTTTTTTTTTAGAATCTAAGTAGGTTTTAACAGTTTTGCAATGGTCCGAACTTGCTGTGTTATTGGATGTAATGTCCGCTCACACGACTGGAAAGGTAAAAAGATAAAAAAACGGACTTTCTGTTTCCTGCTTCCTGCTGGAAACAACGTGAAGGAGATGAATGGCCTGATATCAGCGATGACACGTCTGATACAACTTTCTCCTGTGTCCCAAGAACCTGCTAGTTTGTTCCAGACATTCTGGTGAGTGTCTAAATTCAAATTGATGAGTTATGTATTTTGTTATATTATTTATAGCTGATTGTTTGATTTGATTGTTTGTATGTATGTGTGTCGCAGCTGTACCTGCAGTAGAAGTTTTATAGCCATAAAATAGTTATTGAGGGTTGAATTGATTCAGACGTAGCACTACTGAAGGCCTAAGTGTGAAATGCACGGCACGCCACTGATATATATATATATATATTACATATTACTTCACAGTTTTTCACTAATCGTGTGTGAGCGTGGTCGCAAATCCCGTAATAAACAAGGGACTACTCCTCTAAGTCTGTTTTTCCTTCCCTAGTGTTCCTCTCCTCATGTAGTCAGCTCCTACCATTCGCCCCTGTTCTTCAATGTTTTTCTCCAGGTGCTCGTCGTTGTGTCTTGTTAGTGTCCCTTTAAGTTCAGCGTCTCTGTGTATCCACGTTGTCGGTACACTGTGCTTCCCACAGCCTCTCTTGTTGTGTTCCTCGTGTTTCCCTTTACCCAAGTGAGTTTTGCTGCCTTGTCAGCTTTTGTTTTGAGTTTTTTGCTTAATAAATACAGTAGATATTCTTTATTTATCTTGGAGTCCTCTGTGTCTGCCTGCCTTTGGATTCGGCACCACGCTGATCTAGACAGTTATTCACATATAATTTAATGAATCGCGGTTGCCTGGTGGTCAGTATCTCAGACTTGTAATCCTGAGAGCATCCAGTGTAAATCACTTGCCAAATCTTTCATGCAAGTTTGCTGGTTGTGGTGCCCCCTGAAGAAGGAAGCAGCTGAAAGAAAACCTATTATACCCCCACCCACCCCAATTTCATTTGTTGTTTTAGCTTTATTATTGTGTTGTGGGACTGTATTGGTCAGTTTATACCTCTCACACAGAGTAAGCATCCAGGACACAGTAAGCCAGAAGAGGAGGATGAAAACCAGCAGTGTACGTGCTGGGTGTTTGTTCATCAGTACTTTTAGAACAAAGCGAAAGCTGAAGTTGATATTGTTAAGCGAGCCAATGCTCCTGTAGGAGGCGCTCAGCAGCACTTTACTGTGCAGCAAAATGGCTCTGTGGACCAAGTATAGGCGGAGGAACATCAGCACGGATAACAGTATATCCATGTCCAACAGGGCCTTGGTGTGATGAACAGAAACACAGACAGGAGCGGTGGTGGAGGAGTTGAAGTTGTGGGCCATGTCCCAGTATGATCCAACTGGGTGGATGATGCAAACCAACAGCTCCAGAATGATCACCAGAACTCTGTGGCTGGTCATAGCAATTCTCCAGTCCACCTGGTTGTGATCAATGATGAACAACTAAAATGTAGAGGACGACAGTGAAAAGAAAGAGAAAAAAAAAAGATGAATATACATGCAGTGATAAAACCAGATAGAAAAGAACCACAGCACAAAAGGAAATCTATTTTCATATTGTTTGTTTATGAACCTTTAAAGAGAATTAGCAAAACTCACATTTAAAAAAATCTTTATCTTGTAACCTATTGTTGTCTTATTGGTGCTCTGAATCGATCGCGGTTCAGTGGTTTCTGCAGAGTTACCAGATCTTTGAGAACTGACCTCAGGGTCTCCATGAGTTTCAGATCAAGGAGGTTTTCTGACCTTTTTCCAAAAGTTCTTTGTTCTGATCTTTGAGACACTTTATTATCACAGAGTCTGGATTGTTAGAAAAAGTTGGCAAGTTCCAGGCTATTGTAGATTTGTGAGTAAGCTCACTCCTTTGGATGAAGTGTAATGATGGAAATTACAGTTCTTTTTCGGTATTCAGATCGTCTTGGTTCAGCAACCAAAAAGAGTTTGGGTTTTTTTTTCAGCTCTAGCTCCTTATGAGCAGCAATAAATGAAAAGCTGTTTAAGAGGCAATCCCAGACATGGATCGATTCAGGAGGCTTCATGGTTGCCATGAGTTAGGACTCTTGGTATTGCTCATCTTTTCTTTTCTTGACAAAGTATTTTCTAGATTTTCCAAACAATCAAGAGGAAAAAGAAAGTTCATACTCAGTATGAAAATCAAGAGGAAAACTGATCATGGAAAATAAGTTTGCAGCAGTCCTTATACTTCCTGCAGAATTTGAGTTTGTCCTTGATGATTTTCATGGACAGAAGCTTGCTGCCATTCCTGTCACAAAACCATTGTCCAATCCAAAAGTATTTTTGTAACTGTATGTGCACAAATACTGGATATTCACAATCCATGGGCTAAAAATGTCTAACTCTTCACTTGGTGGCAACACAATGCTGTAATGCCTCCTCAGGAAGAAACATCCCTGGTGCTTCATGGACACTCTTGGATCTCCTCTAAGCACTTGAACCTCACTTTGAAGTTCATTCTTGATTGTGATGCAAAGCAATGAAAGCTCATTGCTTTTCTACCACAATGAGATGTTTTTTTCTCCAAATGCCAACTTGGAAAGTACAACAGGAATCAGCACCTGATGTGAAATGTACTGCCTCTCCTTTTTATTTGTTTGTTTGTTTTGTTTTTTCACCTGGATTTACTAATTGGAATCTTGTGTGACACAGTTTCTCAAAGTATTTGACCTATTCAACAAAGTTCATGCTTAATCATTCAATCCAATAATTCTCAGTCAGGTCATTTGGATGATTGAGCATGAACTTTGTTGCCTTGAACCACTTTAGCTGTGGCTGCCTGCCTGGGAGGAGTTGACGAGGGACAGGACGACCCCCAGAAACCCTCTTAGCTCCAGCAAACTGATTGGTCCGCTTAAGGTGTTTACTGCTTGGTGGGGAAACAGTTTACTTGAACTCCTCAGATTGACAAAGCCCTCCGGATGGAGGGTGAAACGTCTCTATAAAAAAGAAACTGTCCAGTTGACCTAACTGAGAATTATTGGATTTGATAACTGGATGATTGAGCATGAACTTTGATGCCTTGAACCACTTTGGCTGTGGCAGCCTGCCTGGGAGGAGTCGACAGGGGATAGGACGGCCCACAGAAACCATCTTAGCTTCATCAAACTGGTTGGTCCACTTAAGGTGTTTACTGTTTACTGGAACTCTGACTGATGAAGCCCTCTGGATAGAGGGCGAAATTTCTCTATAAAAAAGAAACTTTCCAGTTGACCCGACTGAGAATTATTGGATTTGACCTATTGTTACTTTTGTTTTATACCAACGATAGTGTTACTGTTGGGCTTTTGTTGTTGTTGTTTTTAGCTTAAAGGAGCTAAAGGAGCATTAGGATCTTTTAGGGAAATGAGAGGGAGCATTGTCATTGGGTGACAGGGTTTTCTCTGTTGGTCCTCATCAGTGGAAACTCTCCCCAGCCATCTAATGATACCCCAGACTACAGAAAGTTTTAAGAAAGGACTGAAGACCTTCTTATTTGAAAGATTTTATATTGTTTAAATGTATTTTTAATCATGCTGTTTTTAAGGTTTTTTTTTTTCCTTTCAGTTTTTTAGTATACGTTTTATTCTATCTAGCTGTTTTATATTGTAGCACTTTGAGATTGTAAAATGTAAAGTGCAGTACAAATTGAATACATTATTCATTATTATTATTATTATTATTATTATTATTATTATTATTATTATTATTATTGTCAAATTAAAGTCAACTATCCATCCAGCCATTATCTTTACCCACTTCTTCCCTTTCTGGTCACAGGGGTCACCGGTGCCCATATCCAGCTATCACTGTACGAGAGGCAGGGGACACCTTGGACAGGTCTCCAGTCCATCACAGACACATAGAGACAAACGAGACAAACAACCATTCAGTCTGTCACTCACACCTAGGGACAATTTAGAGTTACCAATCAGTCTAACATTCACGTTTTTGGTCTGTGGAAAGAAACCGGAGTACCCGGAGGAAACTCACGCATGTACGGTGCGAACATGCAAACTCCACCCAGAAAGGCCCCTGGCTGGGATTTGATTCGGCAACCTTATTGCTAAGAGGCGGCAGCTCTATCAACTGATCCAACGTGTTGCCCTAAAACACTATCAACTAGATATGATAAATGATTGTTGAATAATGATTTTTTTTTTAAATAAAATTTTTACACACCCTGTCTTGACAGTTCTAGAAATACGGTGACAAGCTACAGAAACTTGCTAAACTAAAGTAGAAAGCAGTTTAAGCATAAAAGTTGGAGCTAACTCTAAATATATGCTTTTGACTCAATTTTACAAACAGTTATTTCACTCTTTGTTTTGCTCAAGTTCAATTTAAATGCTCCACATTGTTATGACAGGATAAAGAAAGCATAATTAGCATGTTCTGTTGATTTTGTTTATCTTTGTTTCATTTAAAGTTAATTTTTTTTTTTTGGGGGGGGGGAGTGGGGGGTGTCACACTTTTAGTTTCAAAGTGTTTATTTTTGTAACTGTTTTATTTATTTAATCACCATTTATTCACTTCCTTCAACTTTATTTTTTTAAAATATAATTTCTTTATTGTTTTGTTGCTGTTCCGATTTTGATTTGAGCCGACTCACTCACGTCAACTTCACCAGTCTTCTTACTTTTCTTCAGTAAACGAATCATCGTGTTTTTGAATCATTCATTCTGTCATCTTAAAACCTAATTATTCAACTAAAGAAGGTGCCACAGTTTATTGTAGGGACGTAGTGACTCCACCTTAAACCTGCCCCTCCTTATCTCCTCCACACACTCGGAGTGGACTCCTCTTGTATCAGATACAGGAGAAACCGGTCAGTGGGGTCACAAACCCAACAGCCTGACAGACTTTTGAAAGTCCAGGGAAGTAATCCTGATCAGTGTTTTAAATGCTCGTTGTCCGTGCTGCAGTTAACCGCCTGCTGCGAGTGCTTGAGGGCAAATAAAAATAATGTTTACTCTGCTTAACTTCAGCCAAATCCCTTCATTTATACTGACTTCACACACAACGGCAGGGAGCCATGTGGACTGGAACAACATCACAGCTGGAATATTGCGCTTGTTGTATGTGTGGGCTGAGATTTTCATCCAGGGTTTTTTACACTGTACAACCCAGATAAACAATGTTGTGGCTATCATCGTTGGACCAAGAGCTCCTGCTACAACAATCGCCATGAAGTATCTCAAACAAAGCAAAGCTCTAACCGAGCTCATTTGGAACAAAAAAGACAAACAATAGTGGTTTATTCAACAGAATGCTAACTCACCCTGATGTCCTTATAATGGAAAACTGCAATGAGGATCAGGAGACACCCGGTGGACAGGCTTATGGAACAGTTGATAATCAAGGAGACTTTTGAGCCCTTAGAAGAAAAGAAACAACAATTACTCCAGAAATATATTTAACTTCTACTCATAAGTACTTTTTGACGACCTTTCTGACAGTTTTGTTAACTCAGGTAGGCACTATATTAAATCCAGATCTGAGGAAGATGATCAACCTGCTGTCATAAGAAGCAGGTGATCGTGTAATTGTCTGTGTATTTGAGGGCAAATTCAGTGTATTGTATTTGTACTATTAGTGCTTAGTGTATTCTTAGTTCATATCTTAGCTCTTAATACTGTTTTTCTTTACAATTTATACTTTTGTTGGATGTACAAAGTAACTGGGACCCTGTTTACACAATTCAGTTCCACCACATGTGCCACATGGTGCAAATGACAATAAAGAACTCTTGACCTTGACCTTGAGTCTGCTTTGTCCTTCTAGATTATCTCAAGTACCAGTCGGTAGATTTCAATACTTCTTCTTTCGGCTTTTCTCTCTTCAGGGGCCACCACAGCGAGTCATCCTCCTCCACCTCACTGCATCCTCTGCCCTCACTCCAACTACCTTCATGTCCGCTCTAACTGCATCCATATATTTCCTCTTTGGCCTTCCGCTTTGTCTTTTTCCTGGAAGTTGTATTTCTAACATCCTTCTACCAATATATCCACTGCCCCTCCTCTGGACATGTCCAAACCATCTCAGTCTGGCCTCTCTAACTTTATCTCCCAGTTGTTCAACCTGTGCTGTA